>JAIUZE010004749.1:0-46871 GCA_022085475.1 Heliosperma pusillum | reverse complement strand
GAGGTAGGGAAGCTGGTATTTTAGCTCAGAGGTTACCTTTAAAACATGGCCATGATACCCTCGACCCTAATCAACACGTAATCATGTGAATCAGGTAACAACCGGTAATCCAAACTCTATCAACCTTAGCCGGCTTGCATCTCACCTTCTAAGATTCATAGAATCATACAAACATGAAAGACCAATACTTCTACAAACAGGCATAAGTTCTTAGTACAGTCAAGAGAAGACTTCTGTAACTCGAGTCTATACCACGAGGTAGGATATACTTAAATATTTAGGCTCAGCGGTCACTCCAGTAACATGGCCCAAATACCAAGCACACATCTAGGCTCAGCGGTTACACTAATAACATGGCCCAGATCCAAAGCACATATCTTAGATCAGAGGTTCCTCTCAGAAACATGTCCAAGATACGACTCAACCCTAAACCTAGACTGCGCAGACCCAGAGAAATGCGAAGATCCATCGCATCCAAGACCCATGATACAATCACATGAGTACACCCTAAGAAGATCCATCAAAGGGGTTGGCTAGTACTTAAACTGGCTCCATTTCCCAAAGTGGAAACAATGGCAGCCATACCCCGACTTGGATATAAACCCACCAAGCCGGGACACAGAAGCTATCAAGCCGCAAACTCCATATGCTCGTTAAAGATAGTACGGGCCTATCAATGTCATGGTCCAAGATACTCATTTAGAATTAGAATGGTCAAGACGCCATATACTCATAATTCTCTATGGGTACTTAGTCAACACGACACCAACCATACAATAAACAGTCACGGGAAAAACATCCTATCATGTGACTAATTGCATATAAATCATATTCAAATATCATATCGCCTCATATCTACTAAGGCTTATTCATTCATTCATTAAAATAAAACCTTACCTGAAGACAAATCCCCGACCCGAGTCCCGCGACGGGTCATCAGTCAACCGGGGCTGACTAGATCTTAGTTTGACCAAACCCGTTTGGTCAAACCGGCTAGAAACAGAGTCTTAGCCCTCGAGGCTTGAACATAAGAATATCACATTCATTTCATGTTATTTCATTCTATTTCTAACATGTGAATTATTAAAATCATACGAAAACCCGTTTAACTTAACGGATATCAATTTAAACTACCATCTCGTATTATAATTTCTAACATGTGAGAAATAGTAATTTTATGAAAAACCTTTTTAATTAAATATTTTACTTATTAATATTTCTCACTTGCTAATTATTACAAAACGCGATAAAAATAACGATAACTCAAAAACCGTCACAAGTCCCAAGGTGGGACCCACGGCTGATTTTGGGCCGAGACACACATGGGCCTGAACTGGGCCCCACGGGCTGGTTTGGCTAAGTTGGGCTATTTTGATTAAAATTTCTAAAACCGTTTCCTAATATTTTCCCGCATGCTTTAACATATTTAAAACCCGTCAAAACAACAACAAAACAATCAAACATCGACACAACCCAAAGACCAAAACCCGGACCCACCATGAACCAGCCCAGACCGGCCTGGACCGGGCCTGAACCGGCCTGAACCGGCCTGGTTTGGGTCCGGTTCTCAGCCCTCTTTTCCGGCCACCACCCTTAATCACACCAATTTGTTTCTTACATGTTTTAATTAATCAAACAACCATTTTAACAACCAATTTAACCATCCATCATACAAAAATCATTATTATGAAAAATCATCCCAATTCATCAAAAACAACCAACATGTTATAAATTCATAAAACACCATAATAACCACTACTTAACATGTTACTAACTAAAAATCATAACATCATAATAATATGAACAAAAACTAAAGATGAACCAAAACTAAAGAAAACAAAAGCTATGTAACATATATCCGTCGAGTAACTCGGAATCGTTACCTTAGCTAGCTAAAATCAAGTAGAACCAAAATAATAAGAACTAAGAAAATAAGAAACCCGTCTTCTAATCTTCTCCTAAAATATACGAGTCACAAAACTCGTCTTCAAAATCTTCCCCTATAAGAAATGACAAGAAAAACATTATTAGAACTTAAAATATGAATTCCCATAATTAAAGTGTTGAAAACGATTTTGTCGGAATTGGAAATAAAACGTACTTGAAGATGGAGAGCGAAGAGGAGATTCTAGAAATATAAGTTAGGACGGATTTAATTAAGAAATGAAGGTTTTATGAGGATTTTGCTCAAGAACGACGAAGAACTGATGAAGAACGACGAAGAACGTTCAAGAACGATGAAGAACGATTTATTTGATCTTAAGTTGATTTGTGGTAAAATGAAAAGTTGTTAGTGAGTAAAGTGGGAGTTGGAGTGCCGTGTAATATAGAGCAAAATAGTGAGTTGGGTTTTGAAATTGTTGTTATGGAATTGACTCGGTATAATAATTATATTACCGTAATTAATTAGATATTAAGTTAATTGAATTAAATATCAAGATATTATGTTATTGTAATGAAAAGAAAGAAAATATCAAGGTCTAAGAGAGGAGGGAAAACCGTGTGGTTTGGTGAGCAATCGGGTCTGATTTATCGATTTGCGTAATTTAACTGACGGATCGATAAAGTAACAAATATCTAAGATATTTGTATTAGTTTAATCGAAACAAATTAAAATATCTCAAGTGAGTGGAAAACGATGACATGGGCGTGTGACTCATGCCAAAGTCGAGTTTCGGGTTTGTTTCGTGATTTACGATGACTCGGGAATAGTTAAATGACGTTCGGTTAAAACCGTAAAAGTTATTCTTTAAATTCCGAATAAATTCCAAATAATTATATTAAATTATGATAAATCTAAATAAATCTTAATAAAAATAAATTAAAATTTATTATTTTTCAAATATAATTTCGGTCTTTAAAATTACGAGGCGAGTCGGGAAAAGTCAACGAAAGCCAAAGTTGACTAAAAAGTCGAGAAAAGTCAAAGATGACTTAAAAGTCAAGAAAAGTTTATGACGACTTAAAAGTCAAGAAAAAGTCAATGACGACTTTAAAAAGTCAAGAAAAGTCAAAGACGACTTAAAAGTCAAGAAAAGTCAAAGATGATTAAAAACGGTCTTTTCATGAAATCTCTCAGAAATTCCAAATACGAACGCGGAATTTCAAAATACGACTCGAAACAATACATTCTATTTTAAAAACTTAAGTCTGCTGAAAAGTGTTAGTAAATATTTTTACTAGAAAAATTGGGTACTTTTCGGGTTGTTACAGTCCCGTGTATGCTGAAGACGTAAAAGCAGGCCGCGTCACCGCTGTTGGTATGTCTTCTTTTATTCATATGGTTGAGATTAACCATGCAAGTTTCGGAACTTGGGTACTTGATACTGGTTGTGGTTCTCATCTTTGTAATCATTTGCAGGGCCTAAAAACATCAAAACTCTCGAAAAGGGTGATGTGGACCTGCGAGTGGGGAATGGAGCAAGAGTAGCTGTCGTTTCAGTGGGAACATATGTAATCCAACTCCCAAGTGGATTTGAGTTATTTTTAAATAACTGTTACTATGTACCCAGTTTATCTAAAAACATTATTTCAGTTTCTGTTCTCGATAAAAACGGTTTTTCATTTGTAATAAAGGATAATAGCTGTATTTTCTCTTTTAACGAAATGATTTATGGTAAAGCAGTTTCCATAAATGGGATTTATGTTTTAGATCAAACCACAGATATATTGCATGTGAGTAATAAAAGGGTAAAGGTTGGTGACAAAGATCAAACCTATCTATGGCATTGCCGTATGGGACACATAAATGAAAAACGCGTGAAGAAGCTCATTGACAATGGGACTATCTCCCCATTTGACTATGAATCATTTGGCACGTGTGAATCATGTCTCATAGGCAAAATGACTCGAATTTTCTTCAAAGGTGTTGGAATGCGCGCTGCTGACCTATTAGGACTCATACATACTTATGTGTGTGGACCTATGTCAATTAACGCTAGAGATGGCTATAGATATTTTATCACTTTCACGGACGATTTGAATAGATATGGATATGTCTACTTAATGAAGCACAAAAGTGAGTCCTTTGATAAGTTCAAGAAATACAAGAATAAGGTTGAAAACCAGCTGGGTAGAAAGATTAAAGCACTACGTTCAGATCGTGGTGGCGAATACTTTCAAATGAGTTTGATCAACACCTTAAAAACTGTGGTGTAGTACTACAGTTAACTCCACCTGGAACACCTCAATTAAATGGTGTGTCCGGACGGAGAAATCGAACATTACTTGATATGGTTCGATCCATGATGAGTCACACGGTAGTGCCTGATTCATTGTGAGGCTATGCTCTTTTGTCAGCTGCTCTTATACTTAACCGAAGTCCGTCTAAAGCTGTTGACAAGACTCCATTTGAAATGTGGAAGGGAACAGTCCCTAACTTGTCCTTTATTTAGGTTTGGGGATGCGAGGATTATGTCAAGTGGAGACACGAAGATAAGCTCGGCCCGCGATCGGTCAGGACATACTTTATTGGTTATTTAAAAGGAATGTTTGGTCATTACTTTTATTTGCCTACCGAACAACGTGTTTTTGTTGCGGCTAGTGCGAAGTTTCTAAAGAAAGAATTTCTCGAGAACAAGACGAGTGATAGAACCTTCGATCTGTCGGAGATTCAAGAACCAACAACCGAGCAACCGATGGAGGAAGATGTTCCTTCATCTTCTGCTGCGGTTAATATTCTTGAGGAACCTAGAAGGTCGGGTAGAGTCTCCATACCTCCAGACAGATACAATGGTATGGTCAAGGAGAACGATAGAGACGATGTTTTGCTCCTAGAGAGTAACGAACCCGCTACCTATAAAGGAGCCATGACTTGTTCCGACCCAAAGCTATCGCTTGAGGCCATGCAATCCTAGATGGACTCTATGTATGAGAATGACGTATGGGATCTAGTTGATTTGCCTGATAAGGTTCGGCCTCTTCAGTGCAAATGGCTTTTCAAGATAAAGAATTCCGTAGAGGGACAACCAGATACCTATAAGGCACGACTAGTGGCAAAAGGTTTCAGTCAAGTGCAAGGATAATCTTAGCGATTGCCGCTTTTCATGACTATGAAATTTGGCAGATGGACGTGAAAAACGCCTTCTTAAACGGTTATTTGGTGGAGGAGTTGTACATGGTACAACCCGAATGTTTCATCGACCATAAAAATCCTAAGAAAGTGTGCAAGCTTAAGCGTTCCATTTATGGACTTAAGCAAGCTTCTCAGAGTTGGAATCATCGTTTCGACCAAGTTATAAAAGCAAATGGTTTCACTCGATCGGTTGAGGAACCATGCTTATATGTCCAGTCGAGTGAGAGTAAAATCGTTTTCTTGATATTGTATGTCGATGACATACTCTTGATAGGGAATGATATTCCTCTCTTATCTTTGGTTAAGGTATGGTTAAAGAACCATTTCCAGATGAAAGATCTGGGCGAGGCACAGCGCATATTGGGAATCCGTATCTACAGAGATAGTTCACGACGGATGTAATCACTCAGTCAAGAGTCTTATATAGATAAGATTCTTGAAAGGTTCAGCATGACCAACTCCAAGAAGGGGTATCTTCCAATGACGTCTGGGATGCATTTGAGTAAAGCTCAGGCACCCAAGACATCTGAAGAGGTCGAGCGCATGAGTCGAATTCCTTATGCGTCAGCTATAGGATCGATCATGTATGCCATGATATGCACACGTCCAGACGTGGCTTATGCTTTGAGTATGACCAGTCAGTACCAAGGCAATCTAGGTGAAACACACTGGATGGCTGTTAAAAACATCCTTAAGTACCTACGGAGGACTAAGGATTGGGTATTGACTTATGGAGGAGAGACTGAGCTTTGCGCAACGGGTTACGCAGATGCTAGCTTCCAAACGGATCGGGATGACTCGAAATCTCAGTCTGGATTCATATTTACTCTTAATGGCGCTGCAGTCAGCTGGAAAAGCTCCAAGCAGAGTGTTATAACATATTCTACGGTTGAGTCCGAGTACTATGCCGCTTCAAAGGCTGCAAAGGAAGCTATATGGATGCGTCAATTCTTACAAGGACTTGCCATAGTTCCTAGTTCGAATGACCCAATCACCATCTATTGTTATAATAGAGGTGCCATCTTCCAGGCTGAGGAGCCTAAGTCTAGCAACAAATCTAGACATGTACTTCGTAAGGCTCACATGATCAGAGATTACGTGGAGCAAAAGGAGATAGTGATAGATTAGATTGCTACGGATGATAACATAGCAGATCCTCTCACTAAACCGTTAAGACATGATAAGCATGTAGGGCACGTTACTTCCATGGGAATTAAACGTGTTCCTGAGTTGTATTAGTTGTTTGTATGGATTAGATACATCTTTTTCATATACTAATAATAACTTCATCGTTTTGTTTTCATATTTTGTTTTTCATGTGGATTGTATGGACAACATTGAACACCACAAAGTGAACTGAATAACATTATATGTATTTTGGTCCGTAATCGCCTTCATGAGCTGATAACTCTGGCTATTATATTGTTAAGTCGATTAATGGTGGGTTCAACGAGCCATAAGTCAAACTGTTGACTGATCGATCACAAATACGAGTTATGAGGATACCTTGTAGGACATTGTAATTCATGACGACGTTATGGAGTCCTAAGTGTTTAACAACATTCGGTGCCAGGTCGTGGCTTGGACGTCCATAGTGTTCCTAGAGTCGATTCTTTGGACTATCGACTGTCTCTTGAGATTAAGGCAGCTTTTGGGTGACTTTGGTTTCTTTCTCACGGTCGACCGTAACAGGAGGCCAAGCAGATTTTTACTAGGTCATTTCATACTGTGCTTACATCTGCAGGATTCGAGTTGAGGAAAATATCGAACCCTTTATCAGGTTTTGTTATTTCTCAGGGCCACTCGAGGAGTAGTAATTGAAATGCATGGCCATGCTCGAATAATGATTCGTTTATCACTTGAGTTACTCTCTAGTCAGGAAAACCACTCTTGATACTGATCACTTGTAAAATACGACCTTTGTGAATGCGGACTTTGCAAATTGTTTTACATTGAGTGGGAGAAATTTAAGGATATGAGAATCGGTAATCGCACATACACTTGGAAGGACAAGTGGGAGATTGTTGGAGCTAGTGTCCTCCACAGTTAATGTGATAACATCTAAGGTTCACAGGGTATACTTTGTATTATAATCAGTTGATTAACGTTGATCGATAACGGTTGGCTTGCTAGATAAGTTTGACATTATTGTCATACAGATGGCGGTGATCAACTGATCTCTAAAAGTCACACCTAAAGGGTGTGTTTGAGAGATGTGATTATTTGAGAAAATAATCATAGTGATGCCTTATTAAATGACTAAAAGGTTAGTTGATGAATTTGACTAAAAGGTTAGTCAATGTGATGATGATACGATTATTTAATGACGATTAAATAATGTTAGCTGGTAATTGAATATAAAATGTTACATTTAATCAAGGTATATAATGTTGGCTTGAACTAAATGTAAACTGTTATATTTATGTTGGCAGATATGTACTACACGATATTATTATAGTGTATTGGTCCGGCATTACTCGGTTTATGTCACGGTCCATTACTAGTAATAATTAGAATACATATTATATTATGTACATATTAAATTATATGCTAACTACCTAATAGAGGTTGAGTTAAATAAGGAAACTAGGTTTTTTCCTTATTTCCTCCAAATCTCACGGCACATATAGGGAGAAAAATTAGTTTTTCTATCAACCCGATTTGGACTCTAATTGTGACGGCACACAAAAGAAAAAGAGGAAGAAAAATTCTGATTTTGATCTCTCTTATTCATCTCCATATTCATCATCATTACACACACAAAATTAGAAGTAATTTTGGGTATTCGTTCTAGCACGACGAAGGCATTTCTTGAACCATCTTGGGTGTAACGATTAGGTGAATACCTACTTTGGTATTTGTTCTTAGGCTTTTTTTTCCTTAGGACCGAAGGTTATATCTTAATATCTTGTTTATATTATGCAATTTCATTTATGACTAGAAATTCATATAGTGATAATTTCATTATAATCCGAAAATTTAAAGGGAAGTATACCGATATTTCCCACAAAAGGTGGACAAACAGTTATGGTCATGTAACGGTTAGAATGAGCTAGCAACCGACCAATGATAAATGAATACTCAATCCAAACTTCCGATCAATTTCCCAGAAGACGGATAACGAAGCCTAAAAGCAACAAATTGGCTTATTACACACGAAACACAAGGGTAAACTCCTTCTGAATATTGACTTGACATTTCTTAGGAGATACTCACAACTTCTTCTTTTATTTCTTCCTTTTTTCTTTTTCAATTTCTTTTTCAATTTCATTTTTTTTCCTTTTCTATTTCATTTTTTGTTTTGAACATAACATCGCTTCTTGAACATTTTTCGTTCTCCCAAATTCACTTTGACATCAAGGAACAAAATCTTCTCAAAAGAGCACCCATACACCATAGTCTAGCTAATAGCTCAACAAGGTAGGCAGTTTTTATATGTAGCTATTATTTTGTGAAGCCTTTGTATGAAGGGGCTAATTTTGAGGTGTAATTCAAAGTGAAAAAGGCTTCAAATCTTAGTGAATCATGAATGCAATGCTTATAGGAATGAAATGAGAACCATACTTATGCGTTTTAACATGACACACATCACAAGGAGAACTACACACACCTAGATGAGACTGGGTATAGATGTACCAGCCTAAGGAGGTTCTACCTTACAATACATGTAACTTGCCAAATATCAAGATCAAGCGTACTCATCTATAGATTGATTCCATGCCTACTATGTACAAGACTTCCCCTTGTATGCACAATTCAATGAATATTGAATCATTATCTTTTGAAAGCTCTATGTTTGGGAAATGTAACATGATAACATAGTAAACAAGCAAGCAAAGCATGAAAAGCATTCAATTATGTTCAGAAATTTTTTAATTTTCTCAAAAATCTTCTTGTTCTTTTCTTATTCAAAATTTGGAAAATATAAACAACTAAAATGCAGAATGAGAAAATACAATCCCTCCCCCAAGCTAAACATCTCATTGTCCTCAATGTGAGCACAAAGACAAAATATGCAATGAGATGCTTAATGGGGAAAAGGAAAAATGAAAGAAGAGTGAAGCTTACTAGTCAGCGCGGACTCCCCCAAGCTAGTCTTTTGGACTTGACAAGTAAGGACTTTATAGATTCTTCAAAAACTCCTTCATCTACAAAATAAATCCTAACAATGAAAAAAAGGGAATACAAAAATAAAAATGCAAAAAGAAAAGGAACACGGGTTGCCTACCGAGAAGCGCAATTTAAAAGTCTTGCTAGACTCCATTTCTTTCTTTGATCATCCTTTATCTTTAAGCTAACTATCATCCAAGCTCATCTTCATAGCGTTCTTTACATTCTCCATCCATGCCAAGCTTTTCCGGGAATAGCCTCTTCTAGCACTTTTAGCAGTAGTGCTTTTAGTATGCTCACCTGCAAGAGAATCAACACTAACATGTGCCTCCAACGGATCCGTCAGTAAGGATCGAGGCATAGAAGAAACAATAGAAGAGTCATCAACATCAACCACATAACATGCGTCTTCTAACACGGGACTCTTAACGGTGGAATTTTTACTAAAGGTCACCTTGTCATCTCCTATCTCTAATGTCAACTTCCCATTCTTGACATCAAAAACTGCACCAGCGGTGTGCAAAAAGGGTCTTCCCAAAATGATTGGGATTTGAGAGTCCTCGGCCATGTCAAGTACTAGAAAGTCAACGGGAATGAAAAACTTACCAACTTTGACGGGCACATCTTCTAAAACACCCATAGGTTGTTTTAGAGAAAGGTCCGCCATTTGCAAAGTAATATTAGTGCATTTCAAAGCACCCATGTTAAGTTTTTCAAACATAGAAAAGGGCATGACACTTAAACTAGCACCTAGGTCGCAAAGGGCCTTATCAATGGTATACGTGCCTATAGTGCAAGGGATGGAGTAACTACCAGGGTCATTATGTTTTGGTGGAGACTTATTTTGCAAGAGTGCACTACACTCTTTAGTGAAAGCTACGGTCTTCATCTCATTGAAGGGTCTCTTCTTTTTGAGGACTTCCCTCATAAACTTGGAATAAGAAGGAACTTCGGAAAGCAATTCAATGAAAGGGACTGTTACCTTTAAGTTCTTAACGACGTCATGGAACTCACCATACTTTGCCTCCTCCTTGTGCTTTGCTAATCTTTGGGGAAATGGGACTTTGATCTCAATAGGAATCTCAGGCTCTTTCCCTTTTGACATGGGCACCTCATATTCAATGCAGCAGGAGCTCACCCAAGGGACCTTGATGATCAAGGCACAAGCAAGACAAGCCTGACCCCAAGACCCCCTCAGATGGAAGCTCGAGTCACAAGGTCCAAACAACAAGCCATGGCAAGCCAAATTCAATCCAAACCAAGCCAAGACATTGAGGAAGATAGTCCAGGGCTCACCAAGCCATGCCAAGGTCCATTTCAGTCCGCATTCCCCACACAAGCCAGAAACAATGCCAGTCAGAGCTCAGCAGACCATTTAGAAAACCCAGCACCAAGGAGGTACACCAGAGCATCCCAGCCACCCCCACCATGGCCTACCATCAAGCCAACTCATTAATCAACAAGTTTTTCAAGGAAAGTTCCTTTAGAAGTCTAGCAAAAACTCAAGTTACAAGCAGCCCAAGCTAGAGTCCAATGAGTATCATAGCAGAGAAAGTACAAGTCCAGATGTGATTTCCTTTTGTCTAAGTCAACTTGTCCTCATCCAAGTGAAACACCAAACTAGGGGGTAATGTAAGAATAGAAATGCATACAACACAAACAAGAGCAAGATAGATAAACCCTGTATTCAAGGCTACGAAGACAAGCACATGTAACTCTAAATGCAGTGAATCCTAAGTTAAACTCACTCACTAAGACAAGCACAAGTGAATGATCCTAACTCAGGCCAACAAACTAAGACTAGCACAAGTTTGTTGAAGGTTTTGAGCTAACCAAGACTGGCACAAGTTAACAAAGAAAGAGTAGAAAACTCTGGTTTTTTTCATTCAAGCATTCTGAGTTTCTTACAAGGCAAAAGGCTCTTTATATAAAGCATTACAAAAGATCTTCACCCTACAATATGAGACTACATCTAAGGCTTAAAATGACCCTTGAAATGACAACAAATCAGATGCAAAAGTCTACTAATAAGACGAGCAAAAACAGACTGCAACTACTTCAGAAAAAGCACTGAAAAGCAAACTTGTCTCCTTTCCTGAAATGGTATTGTTTGAGCAGTTTTCTTTGGTGTTGTTTGGGCTGTCTGGTGCTTAAAATAGAACCTTGAGAGGGACTTCTAAGGTCCTTCCAACGTCCTTATTAATACTACTAAAGGTCACACAAAAGTAAGATGCCTTTGTTCATCCATTTGGTCTTGAAACCTGCATGGCTCTCAAGTGACTGGTTAACTTATGGGCTGTTTTTCTTGAACTTCCAAGGACAATTTGGAAAACTTATCCTGGACTTTTTTGTAGCTAAGGACCTCAACTAGATGGGAAAAGAAGTTGGAGCCTTTTATTGGACAAGTTCTGTAGGATATGTGGCCTGGAACTGGTACTGATGTCTGTGGGATTCCTCTGGTTGTTGCTGACTTGGGATCTTGTTACTCTGGTTGGCATGGCTTGTGTTGATGTTGTTGTTGCTTGATCATAATCCTTTGAGGGTGTCATGGCTTGACTGTGTGTTGCTTGGACATGGTTACCTTTTGTTGCTTTTGAAAACTCAGCTGTTTGAACTTGATCTGCCTTGGACTGAGCATGGGTGTGTTTGTTGGTTGTTGCCTGAACTGGATTGTCAAATGAGGTTGCTTCCCTAGCTCCTGCTTCATCCTCCCTAGGTTGGAAAGATTTGAGCATCAAATCCCCAGGGTTCTCTTCTTCACTGTCATAGTAGGAGCTAAGGTCTCCTATGTTAAATGTACCATGAACTCCATACTCCCCTGGCAAATCTACCTTGTAAACATTTGCTCCCACCTTTTCTATGATTTCAAAGGGTCCTTCTGCTCTAGGCATAATTTTGTTCTTTCTTTTGCTTGGGAACCTTTCTTTTCTGAGGTGCAACCACACCAGATCACTTGCCTGAAACTCCTTCTTTCCTCTTGGCACCTTGGCTTTGATTTTGTACTGCTCATTAGTCTTCTCTATGTTTCTCTTGACCTGTTCATGCAACCAGAACATTTGTTCCACCCTCTTCTTGGCATCATAGTTCAGTATCTCTTTAGGCACATTGGATAGCTCCATGGGCATGAGTGGGTTGCTGCCATAGACCACCTTAAAGGGACTGTGGCCAGTACTTGATGAAGGGGCCCTGTTGAAGGAAAATTCTGCTTGGGCTAGTTTGAGATCCCAATCTCCTAGTGACTTCTTCACAATGCACCTCAGTATTCTCCCTAGGGTTTTGTTGGTGATTTCTGTTTGACCATCAGTTTGAGGATGGTGGGATGTACTAAAAAGCAGCCTGGTGTCTAGGAGCTTCCACAGGGTCTTCCAGAAGTAACTCATAAACTTTGTATCCCTGTATGAAACAATTTATCTAGGCACCCCATGTAGTTTGACTACTTCTTTGAAGTAAAGCTCAGCAACCCCTGAGGCATCCTCAGTCTTCCTACATAGCACAAAGTGAGCCATTTTGCTAAATCTGTCAACCACAACCATGATGGAATCCTTTCCCCTAGGAGTCTTGGGCAGAGCCACAATGAAATCCATGCTGATGTCTTCCCAAGGTTTGTTAGGTACATGCTGAAAGTCCATAGACCTTAATTAGACTCCTCAAATTAGTTGCTAAATTACTTGTTAATTTAGTATTTAATGATCTATATAACATGCATGCAAATATAAAGACATTTATATAAAAGAAGAAATTTTCTCACATTGATATGGAAAATATATGGGCACAACAAGAACACCTTCTTGTTGTTCTTGAGCTAATAATATGGATGAACAAGAAATCTCCAAACTCGAAGACCTCCTTCAAGTTGCACCAAGATGAACCCAAATAATCTACCCTTATTATTAACTAGATAATAAGATAGATATTATACTACTAATATTATGACTATATTACTACACTAGTAATACTTAGTAAATATTAGTATTTGAGAGTTTTTAGAGAGAAGATGAGTTTTGAGAAAAGTAAGGAAAATAAGCATGAATTGAATGAATAAAATGATCAACCATATTGCCCTTTTATAGGCAATATGGCCGGTCAAGGTGAGCTCTACAAGGCTCTCATTTTGCTTATTTTAGTCACATGCATTAGGGTGAAGTGTTGTAGTATAAGTGATGATTATATTCTTCTTGTTATGTCACTTTCAATTAGTAACTAAAGAGTGTAAACAAGAGCAACAATCATCACCATTGTAACTACAATCCAACCAGCCACAATGGCCTAGTTTGGTCCATTTTGATTTTGGATATTTGTCTCACAAATACTTATTGATCATATGGTTAATTATCTTGTATAATTAAGTGTTAATTTGATCATATAACAATTATATGACTCAATTAAATAAATAATATGTACTTAACATTTTAAGTAATATTTTACCATTATATCAATATATAATGGGTCCCACAATGCTTAGTTAATTTATTTTACAACTCCTTGTAAATATAATTAACTAATTACCTCTATCTCAAAACCTCAACTAATTTAGTAATTTAACGATTAATTACTAAGTTAAATCTTATTTAATCGTATTAAAATAAGATATAAATTTATTAGTCAATTATCGCATAATTGAAAAATAAGCTTAATCGAATTTGAGTTCTTAACTCAATTTCTAACAATTAACTCTCGTACATATCGAATATATGTAATGTACTAATTAACTGTATCGTATACAAATAATTAGTTACTATTTGGATTTCATCCTTTAGGTGTGACCGAAAGGGATCAGTTGATCACCGCCGTCAAACGACAATAACGTCAAACTCTAGTCAGCCAACCGTTATTGATTTACGTTAATCAACTGACTAATCATATATATAGTCAATAAATATCCCAATTATATTCCTTAATAAGATTTATTATGTGGCGCACTATTGTGGAGGACACCTACTCCAACAATCTCCCACTTGTCTGACGCAAGGTGTCTTCCAGGTCGCACTTGCGATTGACAATATCTAGAGTGGTTTTCTCGATATGGAGAGTAACTGTCTGACCGGAAAATCTACCATAGATCTCTTTCCGAGCGTGGCCACGCATTTACAGTAACTACTCCTCGAGTGGCCTAAAGATGTTTTTACCCAACGTGGGTGGACAATTCCTGTTGATCCATCTACTCTGTATGATGCAGATCACCATGATCCAGAAGAAGTCCATCGGCCTCCTTTTACGGCACGACCTAGAACATCAACCAAAACCAATCGGAAACTGCACCGACTCAGATAGACGGTCGCCAGTCAAAAGAATCGACTTATAGGAATAAGATAGAAGACCCTGCCACGACCAGGCATCAAATAATTGATTTAAGGGTCTCTACAATGTCACTGTCCGACAGAGTGTCATACAGTCTGTCTATGTAAACGACCAGTCATCTCCATGACCCCATGGTGCTGAACCAACCATCGATCGACTTACAATCTAGTCATTTCGAGACGTCACCTCATTGAGTGACTAGGGACAAAATATAACTTTCGTCCTATTCACTTGATAGGGTCCAACATCTTATTCGGATAAACAAAGTATTAAATTTCGTCAAACTAAATAAAGCGGTTAAAATAAAACTCTAACAATGTAATGGCCATTATCACATATGAAATAATTAATACAACATTCAATTATTACATATTACATAATCTAAAGGAATTCTGGCACACGTCTCAATCCCCTTGTGACGACATGACCATCATGCTTAGCCTTTGATAAAGGCTTGGTTAAAGGATCAGCAATGTTGTCATCTGTCCCAACCTTACAAATGTCAATTTCCTTTCTGTCCACGTAATCTCTAATTACATGATATTTCCTAAGTACATGTCTAGACTTGTTACTAGACTTGGGCTCTTTTGCCTGAAAAATAGCCCCACTGGTATCACAATAATTGTGATAGGATCTTTTGGCATTAGGGACTTACTGTTATTCCGTCCAAAAAATTTCCGAATCCCACACAGCTTCCTTTGCAAAACTTCAAGATGCTGCAAGGTACTCTGCTTCTGTTGTAGAATCCGCTGTAACGCTTTGCTTGAAACTCTTCCAGCAAACAGCTCCTCCATTCATCATATAAACGTAGCCGGATTGGGATTTCATATCATCCCTATCTGTTTGGAAACTGGCATCTGTGTAACCCTTTACACGTAACTCAGTCTCGCCTCCAAACACTAAGAACGAATCCTTGGTCCTTCTTAATTACTTAAGGATGTTCTTTACGGCTATCCAGTGACTCTCACCTGGATTTGCTTGGTAACGACTTGTCATGCTCAAAGCATATGCAACGTCGGGCCGAGTGCACATCATAGCATACATGATTGATCCAACGGCTGAAGCGTAAGGGATCAATTTCATGCGTTCAATCTCCTCGGTTTTCGTAGGGCACTCTGACTTGCTCAAAGGGATCCCACTTCCCATAGGAATAAAGCCTCTCTTAGAGTCTTTCATGTTGAACCGATCAAGAATCTTATCAATATAAGTCTCTTGACTTCATGCTAGTATCCTTTTAGATCTATCCCTATAGATCCGGATACCTAAGATGCGCTGGGCCTCTCCTAAGTCTTTCATTTGGAAATGTATTCCTAGCCACTCCTTTACAGAAGTGAGCATTGGAATATCATTCCCAATGAGTAGTATGTCATCTACATACAAGACTAGAAAAGTTCCTTTACTCCCACTAAACTTCCATGTATAAACACGTCCCTCTCGACACTCTCGGGTGAAACCATTTTGTTTAATTACCATGATCGAAACGATATTCCAATCCTGTGATGCTTGTTTAGACCAAAGAGGGATCTCTTAATTTGCATACCTTCTTAGGGTTTGATGGATCCACAAAACCTTCAGGTTGTGTCATGTACACTTCCTCTTCTAGAATCCCATGCAAGAAGGCGGTTTTGACATCCATTTGCCAAATCTCATAATTATGAAATGCGGCAACCGCTAAGATAATCCTTATGGATCGAAGCATGGCGACTGGGGCGAAGGTTTCGGCATAGTGAAGACCATGAACTTGGGTGAAACCTTTTGCCACCAATCTAGCTTTGTAAACATCATTATGTTTATCTATGCCACTTTTGATCTTATAGATCCACTTACACTGAAGAGGTCGTACCTCCCCTTATGTAAATCAACCAGTCCCTACTTGATTGTCGTACAATAAATCCCTTTCTGATTGCAGGCCTCGTTAGCCATAGCTTGAGTCGGGACTAGAATGGCTGCTTTGTAGGTTAGTAGGTTTCGTTACTTTCAAAAGTAACATTATAGTCATCACCTTCCTCTATAATACCAAGGTATCTATCAGGTTGATGACTAATTCTGCTTGACCTCCTAGGTTCCGAAGGAATAATGACCGTACCAGACGAAGAGGGAACGTTTTCCTCGTCGTCCTTTTCGTTTTGTGGCTCTTGGACTTCATCAAGTTCAAATTTTCTCCCACTCTGTCTTTTAGAAATAAAATCATTTTCTAAAAAGACTGCATCACGAGACACAAACACTTTGTCCTCGTGTTTATTGTAGAAGTAATAAGCACGTGATTCCTTTGGATATCCTACAAAACGACATTTGTCAGATTTGGGTGCGAGTTTATCGTCAGACTTATTCTTAACAAAAGCCTCGCATCCCCAAATTCTCATAAAGGACAAATAAGGGACTTTTCCTGTCCATATCTCATATGGAGTCTTGTTTGCCGCTTTAGTCGGACTTCGATTTAGTGAAAATATTGCAGATAAGATAGCAAAACCCCAACAATAATCAGGAAGCTCTGTTAGACTCATCATAGATCGAACCATATCTAATAAAGTTCGATTTCTCCTTTCGGATACACACGTTTAATTGAAGGGTTCCAGGAGGAGTCATTGTGATACTATACCACCACAATCTTTCAGGGGTGAATCAAATTCATGGTTCAAGTATTCAACACCACGATAAGAGTAGGGGTTGTACTCTTTTATTCAATTGGTTTTCTACTTCATTTTGAAAATTCTTGAACTTTTCCAAAAGCATTCAACTGTTATGCCCATCAAGTAGACATATCCATATTCTAGTAGTCGGTGTAAAAAGTAATGAAGTAGTGATGAACACCTCTAGCTCGGAATAGTCATTGGACCGCATACATCCGTATGTATAAGTCCTAATACTTCACTTGCTCGTGTCCCTTTTCCCGTAAAAGGAGCACGAGTCATCTTGCCTAGAAGAAAAGATTCGCATACACCATAAGATTCGTAATCGAATGGTTTGAGTACTTTAGATGAAACAAGTCTCTTTATGCGTCGTTCGTTTATGTGCCCTAAACGACAATGCCAAAGGTATGATTGATTAGGTTCACCTATTTTGAGCTTCTTGTTTTCTACATGATAGACCTCTTTTGCAATATATAGAACATAAATACCTCCAATAGAAATAGCCTCGCCATAAACCATTTCATTAAAAGCAAAAGTACAACAGTTGTTCTTAATACAAAATGAAAAACCTTCCATGTCTAACACGGAAATGGAGATAATGTTCTTGGTAAGAGTTGGTACATAATAGCAATTATTTAAATAAAACTCTAAACCATTAGGCAAAAGAAGAACGTAGGTGCCCATGGAAACTGCGGCTACCTTAGCTCCATTTCCCATGCGCAGGTCCACGTCACCCTTGGCTAGTGCTTGCACGTCCCTCAGCCCCTGTACATGATTACAAAGGTGAGAACCCCAACCGGTATCAAATACCCAAGAAGAGGTACTAGCAAAGTTAATATCTATCATATAGAGTGATGAAAGAATTTTACCTGACGTTGTCACACAACCGTCTTTCTTATCTTTCAAGTACTTGGGGCAATTGCGTTTCCAATGCCCTTTGCCATTACAATAATAGCAATCCGCCTCTGCGTGTTTGTTGACTTTGGGGTTGGCCTTATAAAAGACTTTTGCCTTTCCCTTGCCGGATTTCTTGAAAAGAGTCTTACCCTTTCCCTTGTCCTTCCTCACCCCAAGGTTCATGTTCTTCATTTTCATGGAAAGAACATCCTTGGGTTCACTCCCACTAGCCTCCATGTCTCTCTCAGCTTGGGTGAGGAGTGCATGGAGTTCATGGGAACTCTTGTCCATGCCATTCATGTTATAGTTCACCCTAAATTGGGTGAACTTAGGTGAGAGTGAATGAAGGATTTTACCCACCACCAAATTCTTTGGAATTTTGCACCCTAGACGCTCTAAGGTGTCCGCGTGCTCACCCATTTTGAGCACGTGTGGGCCAACCTTTTGGCCCCTTTGAAGCTTAGTGTCAAAGAATTTCGTAATTGCCTCATATTGGAGAATTTGAGGGGCTTGCGAAAACATCAAAGTGATCCTCGTGAATATCGCATATGCATTGAGAGAGATCAATTGGAGTTTGAGTTTGGGTGAGATTGACCAAATCAAGACATTCTTGACGTCATTAGCAACCTTCAAATAAAGGTAATATTCGGCCCGAACCACCGCGGACGATCTAGGCGCGGGTTCGGTGGGGGGCTCTTCGACCAAGTAGCGAAGCACGTTATCGGATAACGCGGCGCTCTTGATCGTTGATTCCCATTCAACGAAGTTACTTCCGTCATCTTTAAGGACACACTTGTCCATGACGGACCTCAACCATGAGTCTCTACCCAAGGTTGCAACGTTTGATGATGTTGACATTATGCGAATATGGTAACTACAACAAAAAGAAATATATAAACATTCATTGTTAATTTACTTGAAAAAACATTTTAACAAGTTTAGCATTCATCTAATGACCTCTCACTAAATTATATAAATGATTCCAAGACCCATTTTTATTTAAAAATAGTCATCGCATGCTATCTTTATTTAGAAATGGTAAGTCGTTATTTGACTAATTCTACCCTTAGAACTCTTGGTTGACGGATTTCAACTAAATCCATCTCCTCGTCCCAAGATAACGCTTATCTCGTTGAGTCCAATCCAATTTTAGCTTGTGATCGTATCACCCTACTTACCCGAGGTAAAAAGGGACCCACGAGCGTGGTAGCCCTAATGAACACGAGATTCATAGGTGTTATTAATTGGTAAGGCTAATCTCAATTTTTTAAACATGTGAGAGATCTTGTCAATTTAGTTATTAATTCCTATAAGTGAACTAAGTCGGTGAATTGTGAATAACGTTGAATTGACAATAACGGTAAATAAACTGCATGTGTGACGATTTTGGCATGAGCGGAAATAAAGCAAGTAATCAAGCAACAATAAAATCCTAGTATGGCCACCTAGCTAATCAAAATTAACTAGATAGTTACAAATTCGGAAACCAACTCCTTGGTCCCTTGCCTCTTCACTTGGAACACATTCCAAAATGGCACCGTCTTGAAGGGAGCCACCGGTCTTCATAAAAATAATTACAAATGTACAAATATACAAATTCCTATTATACATTTATACTATAAAATAAAATAATTAAATTATACAAACCGGCGATACGAGATCGCAATAAAATTACAACCAAACCGTTATTCCCTTACATTACGGGTAATAACGATAAAAATAACTAGGCCATACTAGGTACAAAATTTGCATAAATTATTAAATAATGACATTCATTCATTCAACCATAAATTAAATAAATTGCTGCAAAATTCATGCCAAAATCGTCCTAGATTCAATTTATGCTCATTGTAGCCCGATTTTTCCGGGATTTATTGATTTTTAACCATTAAAAAAAACCTATCAACATTTAAATCGCCATGTTACATTCAACATAAAACCGCCCCCCCGCACTAAAACGAATTTAGAACTCAAAATTAGTCACTACTAATTTTGTTGGTCATTAATTAGATCGATTTGATTTCATTTGCTAAATATTACGGTGTAATCATAACAATTATGAAATAAAACCAAAATAAAATATAAACATCATAAAATTTGAAACCAAAAATTTTGTACATTCTGGATAATTTCCAGGAACTATAAAAATAGAAAATATTTGCCCAAAAAATTTAAATTAATTTTATGAACAAATAGCTTTGTATTTAATGGTTTTATCAAATAAAAACATTAGATATAGTAAAACAGTGAAAAAAATTATGAAATTTCACCAAGCTTATCAACATCAAAATGGTAAATGTACAAAAACTTTTCAAGACCAGAAATGGACGTTTCAATTTTATGAACATTATAATCTCATATTATCGACTTTTATCGTACAAAAATCAATGAACATGCAATACATAAGTAAAATTCACGAAATTTTACATACAATATGTAAGAAATGCATGTGAGATCATATTAAAATTTCATGGCCAGAATCAACATGAAACTATTTTTAGTTAACTTTTAACTCATAAAATGCATGTTAACTCGGTTTAAACGCCAAAAATCAGAATAAATAGCAAATTAATCCCTAAAATCACGAAATTTAACCACAAACATTTTGAGGTCAGTATGTATACATGCACCAAAAATTTTCGTCAGAATCGTATTTTAACTCAAAATCTTTGATTTATTAGTTATCTTATAACTTTAATAAAAATGTCCAAAATGAACATGCATGCTACAAGCTAGCTCTGATACCAATTGGAAGTCCATAGAACTTAATTAGAATCCTATAATTAATTACTAAATTACTTATTAATTTAGTTTATAATGATCTATGTAACATGCATGCAAATATAAAGACATTTATATAAGAGAAGAAATTTCCTCACATTGATATGGAAAATATATAAGGGCACAACAAGAACTCCTTCTTGTTGTTCTTGAGCTAATAATATGGATGAATACAAATAATCCCCAAAATAGAAGATCTCCTCTAAGTTGCACCAAGATTAACCCAAATAATCTACCCTTATTATTAACTAGATAATAAGATAGATATTATTCTACTAATATTATGACTATATTACTACACTAGTAATTCTTAGTAAATATTAGTGTTTGAGAGTTTTAGTAAGAATATGAGGTTTTTAGAGAAGTAAGGAAACAAAGCACAAAATGAAGTAGTAAAAAATGAGCAACACTTGGTCATTTTATAGGCCATTTGGCCGGACTTCACAAGCCAAAATAGGGCTCTTATTTTGTTCATTTTATCACATGCATTAGAGTGGAGTGTTGTAGAACAAGTGATGATTGTTTACTACTTGTTATGTCACTTTCATAAAGTAACTAAAGAGTAAAAATAAGAACAAAATCATCACCATGTAACTAGTAGCCCAACCGGCCACAATGGCCTTAGTTTAGTCCATTTTGATTTTTGATATTTGTCTTACAAATACTTATTGATCATATGGTTAATTATCTTGTATAATTAAGTGTTAATTTGATCATATAACAATTATATGACTCAATTAAATAAATAATATGTACTTAACATTTTAAGTAATATTTTACCATTATATCAATATATAATGGGTCCCACAATGCATGGTTAATTTATTTTACAACTCCTTGTAAATATAATTAACTAATTACATCTATCTCAAAACCTCAACTAATTTAGTAATTTAACGATTAATTACTAAGTTAATTCTTATTTAATCGTATTAAAATAAGATATAAATTTATTAGTCAATTATCGCATAATTGAAAAATAAGCTTAATCGAATTTGAGTTCTTAACTCATTTTCTAATAATTAACTCTCGTACATATCGAATATATGTAATGTACTAATTAACTGTATCGTATACAAATAATTAGTTACTATTTGGATTTCATCCTTTAGGTGTGACCGAAAGGGATCAGTTGATCACCGCGTCAAACGACAATAACGTCAAACTCTAGTCAGCCAACCGTTATTGATTTACGTTAATCAACTGACTAATCATATATATAGTCAATAAATATCCCAATTATATTCCTTAATAAGATTTATTATGTGGCGCACTTTTGTGGAGGACACCTACTCCAACAGGGACAACTGTTGTAAAAAAACAACGTATTGCATTACTGATGCGAAATTACGAACTGTTCTCTATGGAACACAATGAATCGCTTGACAGCATGTCCACTCGCTTCTCTAGTATTATTAATGAATTAAAAATCTTGGAAAAACTTTTGACTCCGTGGAAATTGCCAGAAAGATCCTTAGAAGTCTATCTAAACGATGGAGACCTAAGGTGACGGTAATTGAGGAATGTAAAGATCTATCTAACCTATCTTATCAAGAGTTACTTGGAACCCTAATGGCTCACGAGATTACTCTTGATGAGGATGAGGCAAATGATAGTAATAGTAAGAAAGTGGCTCTACAAGCCGAATCTAGTGAAAAACAAGACTCGGATCTTGAAGATGAAACAGTGTTCTGTGCTAGACGTTTTAGGAAAAATTCTTTAATAAACCACAAGGAAAAATGTTTAACAATAACACTACCAAATCTTATAAGAAGCCAATTGAGTCAAAAGGGTCTCTCTCAAGTCGTGGTTGCTTCAAATGTGGGGATAATGATCACATGATCAAGGATTGCCCCACATGGAAGAAATTCAAAGACAAAAATCAACGAGACAAAACCAAGAAGGAATTCAAGCAAGTTATGATGGCTTATTGCTGGGGAGATCTTGACACAGAAGACGTTGAATCAGAAGAAGAAGAGGTCGCCAACTTGTGTCTGAGCAACGTTAGTCTTGACCTAATTTCTGACGATGACAATGAAATCGAATCCGAGATGTGCCTTGTTGGCAACTCAGATTCTGAACCAGATTCGGAAGATGAAGAGGTTAGTAATCTTGAACTTAAAAATCAAGTTAAGAATTTATCTAAGAAGTCTTTAATTAAGTATTTTGAAGAAGCCTAAGATCATTGTCATGAACAGAGTCTTGAATTAAAAGATCTTAAAGAACAAATTCTTGACATTGCTGAGGAAAACCAAGTTCTAAAGGCCAAAGCGAAAAAGCTCAAGTCTAAAGTTATGGCAACTTCAGCTATAACTTCAGACATGACAAATGTTGAGAAAGAAGCTCTTGAGTCTAAAGTTATAGCTAATGAAGCTATAATATCAGAGTTAAAGCTCAACATTAAGCATCTTCAAGCCAAAGTTATAGCTAATAAAGCTATAACTTTAGAATTGAAGAAAGTCAATGAGCTTTTACAATCTGAAGCTAAGGCAAAGAAAGTTGCTATCATTGATCACAAGAAAGAAAACTCTTTTCTATCTCATCAATTGAAAGATATAAAGGCTGAATTCTCCCAAGCAAAAAGTCAACATAATGAGGAGAAAATTATCTTGAACAAACGTTTCAATGATTTTCGTGAAAATTTTAAAAAGAACAATCCCTCCAAAGACTCGAATGTAGACCATTCGTTATGTGAAAAAGAAATTCAGTCTTTGAAGGAATTGCTCCTACATGCACGAAAAGTTCATCATAAATGGGAAGGAAGTCAGAAGGTTTTAGACTTCCTTACCGAACAATCTAACAATAACATGAAGATGGGTTTAGGTCATGAATGTTATAGTCCTAGAGACCATGATAAATGCAAATCCACTTCTTCTGACCGTGATTTCAGAAGAAGAAAGTATGTCAATCTTTCAGAATATCTGATTTGCAATTATTGTGGTCACAACGGTCATGTTAAAGAGAATTGTGTTAAATATGACAATGACAACAAAAATCAAACTGATTTTATTAAAGAACATGACGTGTCTAGTATTAATGAGTCTTAACCTGAACTTCAACATGATGAGATTAGAAATAATGAGTTCAGATGGTTTTATGATATACCTTTCGATTACACATATGTACCTTCAAAATCTAAACCATATGTGAATCAGAAGCAGTCATTTAAACCTAATATGAGTCGCAACAATAAGAAAGACTATAATAAACCTAGAAAACTCTATGTTAAGAAGAAAAGAATTGTTAAACAGGTATTGGTTAGAAATGATCAAGTATACAGAGTCACTAACCACAAAGGACCCAACTTAGCGTGGGTACCTAAAAGCTGTATTTGATTCTCTTGCAGATAATAGTGAAAGAAAATAATCTATGGTATCTTGACAGTGGGTGTTCGAGACACATGACCGGAAACAAGAACCTTTTTCTTTCACTAGAACCTTTCAACGGTGGCAAGGTCACTTTTGGAGACAACAAGAAGGGCAATATAATCGGTGTAGGTAAGATTGGTATATCTTCTTCACATGCTATTAATAATGTATATCTGGTAGATGGTTTTAAGCATAACTTGCTAAGTATCTCTCAATTATGTGACATAGGCAATAAAGTCGTTTTTCACTCAAATGTTTGTCGCATCATAATTGATGGTACTAGTACTGTTATCTTAGAAGGCTTACGTAAGAGGAACGTGTATATGATTGATTTAAACAAAGTCACTACAAGTTCCTTTACGTGCATGAAAGTTACTGTAGATGATTCATGCTTGTGGCACAAGAGGTTTGCACACATCAGTCCAACAATTTTAAAGAAACTCAAATTGTGGGATTTAGTTGAGGGTTTACCCTCGATCAAATTCGAACAAGAGAAGATGTGTGACTCATGTGCCCGTTGTAAACAAGTTAGATCTTCATTCAAACCGAAACGAGTAGTAAGTACAGAGCGTCCACTTGAGTTGGTACACATGGATTTATGTGGACCTATGAAAGTCAGAAGCCGCGGTGGTTCAAGGTACGTATTCGTCCTAGTCGACGACTACTCAAGGTATGTATGGCCTATCTTTTTATTTACTAAAGATGAAACTTTCGATGAGTTTGTAGTACTAATGAAGCTCGCCCAAAACAAGTATGATAAAAAGTTAGTTTCCATTCGTACGGATCATGGCACCGAATTTGATAATCAAGCTTTTATAGAATATTGTAGGGAGAATGGTGTAGGACATAACTTTTCTGCACCACGAACCCCACAACAAAACGGTGGCGTGGAACGTATGAATAGAACATTAGAGGACATGGCCCGCACTATGCTTTTGTGTAGTGGCCTTCCTAAGAGCTTTTGGGCAGAAGCCATTAGTACTGCATGCTATGTGCACAATAGAGCTATGATTAGACCTATTCTCAAAAAGACTCCCTATGAACTTTTAAGAGGGAGAAAACCCAATATAGCTCACCTTCGTTGCTTCGGGAGTAAATGTTTTGTCCATAATAATGAAAAAAGTAATTTGAGCAAATTTGATTCACGAAGTGACGAAGCTGTGTTTGTTGGTTATTCTAATCATAGTAAAGCTTTTTAAGTTTTTAACAAAAGAACTTTGTGCATAGAAGAAAGTGTTCATGTTGTATTTGATGAAGATAATGTGCATGAGCCAGTTGAACAGAATGAAGAACAAGACATGAATGATCCAGACTTTTGCATTTCAAGGGATGACGCGCCAGAAACTAATGAAGAAGTTATTGAAGGAATCAATGATGAACTTGATAAATCCGCAAATGACCTTGAAAAGAGAACTGAGACAATTGTTGATGATACGAATGTCTCTTCTCAAAATAAGGAAAATGAAACCGAAGTTATAGTTGATGATGCTATAACTTTGAACCCAAATCAAGATGTTGTAACTGAAGTTGTACCAACTTTGGCTATAACCCCAGAGTCCAACTAAGGGGGAACCAATCTTGATTCTGAATCATTTGAGGAAAATGAAAGTTCATCAGATGATGATGAGCCTAGGAACTCTAAGAAATGGAAATATAAGAGTTCTCATCCAATGGATTATATCCTAGGAAGTTTGAACAAGGGAGTTCAAACAAGACGAACCTTAAATAACTTTTGTTCATTCTATTCCTTTCTGTCTACCATAGAGCCTACCAACATCAAAGAAGCACTTGCAGAATCCGACTGGATTGTAGCAATGCAAGAGGAGCTTCAACAGTTTGAAGGTAATAAAGTCTGGCACCTAGTGCCACGTCCTAATAATCGAACTGTGATTGGGACTCGTTGGGTATTCAGAAATAAACTGGATGACTCAGGAGTTATAGTTCGTAACAAGGCTCGATTGGTCGTTCAAGGTTATAATCAACAAGAAGGGATTGATTATGACGAGACATTTGCACCAGTAGCAAGACTTAAAGCCATTCGCTTGCTCATCGCCTTCGCAGCTCACAAAGGAATAAAACTGTTCCAAATGGACCTTAAGACTGCGTTTCTTAATGGATATTTGGAAGAAGAGGTTTTTGTTGAACAACCTCCCGGATTTTTAAATAGCAAATTACAAAACCATGTTTTTAAACTCGATAAAGCTTTATATGGTTTGAAACAAGCGCCTAGGGCTTGATACGACAGATTATCCAAATTTTTATTACAAAACAATTTTAAAAGAGGATCTGTCGACAAAACCCTATTTTTAAAATCCGAGGGTTCTGATTTACTTGTTGCTCAAATTTATGTAGACGATATTATTTTTGGTTCTACTAACAATAAATTTTGCAAGTATTTTTCAGATCTTATGACCTCAGAATTTGAAATGAGCATGATGGAAGAATTGAAATTCTTCCTAGGATTGCAAATTCAACAAACTAAGGAAGGAATAAAGATTCACCAACAAAAATATATCAAGGAGCTAATCAGAAAATTTGGTATGGAAAACGCTCATCCAATGGACACGCCTATGTCAACTGACAAAAAGTTGACCTTAGACAAAAATGGTAAGTCTGTAGATGAGACTACATATCGAGGTATGATTGGTTCTTTATTATATTTAATTGCAAGTAGACCTGATATTATGTTCAGCGTATGTGTCTGTGCTAGATTTCAATCATGTCCTAAAGAATCACATATGATTGCAGTTAAACGTATCTTGAGATATTTAATTGGTACATCTAATTGATATTTGTGGTATCCACTTGAGTGTAATTTCGATCTAGTAGGATATTCAGATGCAGATTATGCAGGATGTTCTTTAGATAGAAAAAGTACCTCTGGATTCGCTACGTTTGTTGGACCATGCATAATTACTTGGGGTTCAAAAAAGCAAAATTCGGTTGCGTTATCTACTGTAGAAGCCAAATATATCGCTGCAGGACTGGTATGTTCTCAACTACTTTGGTTAAAGCAACAACTATGTGATTACGGTGTTAATGTTGGTTGTATGCCTATATTGTGTGATAATACGAGTGCTATTATTATTTCTAAGAATCCAGCTCAGCATTCTCGTACTAAGCATATAGACATTAGACATCATTTTTTACGTGACCATGTAGAAAAGGGCAACATTAAACTCGAATTTTGTAGTACTGAAAATCAATGGGCTGACATTTTAACAAAGGCGTTAGCGAGAAGACGTTTTGAGATTTTGCGGTTGGAAATTGGTTTAATCAGTAGCAATTAAATTCGTCATATTTATTTTGTGAACCTGCGTGACTGGTTAGAATAAGACGAGATTGTATGACTGTGTCCGTATATTTCATTGCTAGTATATTTGTGTTTAATATTATATATTTTACGTGAGTATCTTGCATATTATGTGTTTTATGGAAATTGAATTATGAACCACATATTTGCCAAAAACCTATCATATTCACTTTCCAAATTGAACCAAAATCTACCCATGTATTTTTTGTTGGCCGAAATTCTCACCAAAACTACCTTACCATATCTTTTTATTTACCTAATCCTATCCTTACCATATCCCCAAAATTAATTACCTAAGATTCCCTTTTCTACCCAAATTCAAAAAAAAAAAAAAAAAGGGGAAAGCGGACTCTAGAGCCGGCACCTATGTACAAAAGTACAAAAGGTACAAAAATCAACATCTTCTCATAATTACCCATCACTTTCACCATCAAAACACTTCACCAAATTTTTAACTATCTCTCTCCCTCCTCACGGCACCCACACAACAAACAAACAAAAAAAAAAAAATTAGCCAACACCTTCAAGCTTCATCCATGGCTTCCAAAAGATCAAAAATTACCAAAAACCCAAACCCCAAAACTCCAAAACCTAGCATTCCCACAAATCCTTCTCATAACCCAAAACAAAAATCACCAAATATGACCCAAACCGAGTCGGGTTCGGTCCATGAGGGTACTAAGAGAAGAAGATTGAATAAGGGAAAGACTAGAGTTCAAGAAGAAGCAATGACGGAACACACTGGCACGGTTACCGAAGAGAACCCACGGACTCTGCTCCGGGCTTTTTCACCTCAAGAGACGGCATCCGGGCTTGACAAGCTTCGTCTAACAAAAGATGAACGAAAGTTAGTCAATCGGGTTGCTAAGTACGGGATACACGGAGGTCGTCACTATCCGAAAGCATGGTGTGAAAAATATGAGGCTTTGGGATTTTTTATCGACTTTCTGAATTTTCAAGAATGGAAACCGTGTCCAGATTTTCGGGTCCAGTTTATTCGATTGAGGTAATTCAGTTTTTTGCTTATGCTTCTTTAACTTCTGGAGTGTTGAATGCCGTTATTAATGGCCGTTCAGTTTCGGTCTCCATGACTGACTTTTGTACTCTGTTTTTGGTTCCTCATGATGGAATCAAAATTGACACTAGTAGAAAAAACCCCTATCGTGACACAGTTTTCGTGGCGGTTTCAAAAAAAGCACCACTAAAAGGTCAAAATATTGGCGGGAAACTAATTTTTATGGTGTAGAGAGTCTTTTGTGGCGGATTAAAATAAGAACCGACGCGAAAATGAATATTATTTATGGCGGTTTTAAATTAGAAACGCCACTATTAGTATATTGTGGCGGTTGTTAGTCTTAACCGACGTTAATAACGATGCTTAATATAATGATAACTGATAATGTTTTTTCCAAGATAAACCGCCATCTATTTATTTGTGTCGGTTGTAATTACAACCGCCATGAAAACATAATCTATTTGTGTCGGTTGTCAATTTAACCGACATTATTATACCATAAAAGTAAAAACCCTCTATTAGTATCTCATCAAAATACTGAAACAATTCAAAAAACCCCAATTACGTCTCCAACCCCAACACTGCATCCCTTGCTTTATTCACCCAATTGATTATTTTTAATAGTAACTCCATCTAAACGCTCTACTGCTTCCAGTCTTCCACCATCAACACTGCCTCCACAACTCTGCCTCAACCGTGGACACACGGCTCTGCTCAAGCCAGCAGCCATTAGTAACCGTTAATCACGCAACCTCTGCTAAGTCCACCATCGATTGTGCCTCCACCATCAACCACGAACTCCGTCGACCTGCGTTAGCGATAACAACATCAAAGGTAATTTTATTGTCGATTTTTAAATTATAGCTTTCATCTTTATGTTAATTATACAAACTAGCATCCTATTTACATCATACTATTGATTGTTGTTATATTATATAAACTATTGCGTTTTTCTGAGATTATATATGATAAACTGTATTGATTTGATAAACTATAATGGAAATTGATCCGAGAAAGGCTTCTTCATTTTATCTTCCAATTCCTCACTACACTCCTCTGTAAAATATTAATTTGATAAACTATATTGTATTAGATGTTGGGTTGTTTGAGTTTTCTACTGTTAGCTTGCTGATTGTGAAATGGGTAAATTTGAAGACGTCTCCCGGCCGTATGCTTTGTTCGTCTTCTTGAAATGAATATATATATATATATATATATATATATATATATATATATATATATATATATATATATATATATAATTACACTTAATTTGTAAAAGGTCATTTGAATAGACCCGAATTGTAATCGCTTGCGTTTTCAATAAGGGCTATACAATGGTTGCTTGCTGCTGATTTGCGACCGAAATAACAACAAATTGGGATCGCCAAAAGCGGTCGCAAATTTGAGACCGCATCTGAGAACTTGAGACTCACAAAGTAGTCCCAAAGTGACTTTCGTTATTGATTTTTATTTATTATTGGGTTCCTATTCCGTTAAAATTTTGGTTAGTTATTACTTGATTGATGGTGTGCATCACTTATTTTGAAACTAGTATAATGAAATTTGTAAGATAACTAATTAAAACAAGAAAGTTAGCATAATTTTAGTTCCCTGTGCTAGAAGTTTTTTTTTTTGCTTGAACGATTAAGCACATTGTTTGCTTATAGAAATTGTACTTAAAATTTGAACAAGAGGGAGAATTGTAGAGCACATAGGTGATTTTTTGCTAGACAAAAGGAGAAAAGGGGACTAGACAACTAATCTAGACACAAGTCGTCAAGATCAGAAAAGTACTATGCAAAATAGCGGAGTTACAGTTGTTGCATCATCTGTTGAATATGTTGGGAGGGGTAAGCAACCAGTGGATATAACACAATCGTATTACGGGGTAATTTTTGATATATGGGAGCTTGATTACGTGGATTTTTCTGTACCCTTATTTCGATGTAACTGGGTTGATTGTGAAAAGGGCATCAAGGTTGATGATATGGGATTTATTTTGGTTGATTTCAATGTAATTGGACATATTGATGATCTTTTTATACTTGCATCTGAAGTGAAACAAGTTTTCTTTATTAAAGATCCTTTAGATGATAATTGTTCAGTTGTCCGTTATGGTAAAAGGCGGATTCTTGGGGTGGGTGGTGTTGTTGATGAAGAAGAGTATGACCAACTAGATGAACCTTCTCCTATTTCTACAAATCATCAAAGTGTGCAAGTAATACGCGAGGAAACTTATTTGCGTGAAGAACATGATGAGGGAATATGGTTTGATAACCCAAAATAGTTCTTTAGATTTGACTCTCGCGTTAATTTGTATTTGCCTCTCATAGCATTAATTTGTATTTGAAATCTGCATCCTTCTTTTTTTTATTAGTTTCTACGTGTTATTTCTCCTGTATAACCCAACTCTGAGATACGTCATTGGGCCTTCTACTGCACTGATCACTGAGCACTGATTTAAAGCTTCTTTCGTTTTCCTTTTCCTAATATGGAAGTCTTATACTCCCTCCAATTTTTCAACTTCTTCCCTCTTTCCATTTTGAGCTAAGTGTGGTGATGTTCCCTCTTTCCTTATTTGTGAGTAGTTGTGTGGTCCAAATTTAATTGAATGTGGAGTAGTGTGTTTTGTGTGGTACAAAATGATTTCCTTAATCCTTGTGTCCAAAAGAAAAAGGAAGAACATGTAAAATTGGAGGGAGTACTTATTAAACAATTAAAAGTATTAAAGTTGGATGAATACACCAATTTATTCTGTAATGTTACAATGAAAAATACACTACAAGACTAAGAAATTGAGAAAATCAATGTTTAATTAAGAATATTCTCTAATGTTACGGTTAAAAAAATACACATCAATGATGACAATTCTCAAACATGATATGAAATTTAGATTGGTGTGCATTTACTGTTACCTATTTTCTTGATAAGACTGTATGTGCTTGTAAGCTAAAGAACTTGTGTAATGTGTATTTATTACTGTTTGTTATGTCTATAATGCGTGACAAATACCACAAATTCTCATTTAAGACGGACGACCCGTATTAAGCTTAAGACAGGTCAAGCTCCCCTCACAAAGGACAAGTAGGGGAGCAAGTCGGGGGCTCCATTTGCCTCCCACTTGCCTCCCCACTTGCCCTTTGTGAGGGGAGCTTGACCTGTCTTAAGCTTAAGACGGGTCGCCCCGTCTTAAGTTATACTTTCTGCTCAAATACCACAAATACGTCATTGTGCATGTACTAAACCTTGATTTTATTAGAAGAAAAAGAGGTACATACATAAGTTCATCATAGTATAGTAGTGAGTTGTCTTAGATTCACCGCTTTTATTTTTTCACGTCTTTACTTATGAGGTCTACTCTGCCTATAAGGTCAATTCTACCACTCAAAAGCCCAAAAGAAAAGTCAAATCCAAAGACATTAGGGAGCCCACTAATAAAGTTCGAAAGCAAGTAAGTATCTTCATTTCTTATATTTATACTAATTAATCTCTACAACATGGATCATGCGCTCAATGTAACTTTTTTTATTATCATGAATGCTAAGTACGTTGAAAACGCCGCGGTAAAAGACAAGACTCCAAGTGATGCAGAACATGACGATGGTAAACCTCTAAGTCTAGAAGAGGTTGCTGAAATAAGCTATTTTTGTCGTTGTTTAGAAGAGAAATTGTGTTCCTTGTACAAAAATGATACAATCAAGATAGTGATCGATGAGTCAGTTTATAATTACAAAGGAGGTACAACAGAAAGCTTTTTGACTGTTGTCGAAATTAGACAGATGTTGAGAACTCAATGGCTAAATGTTGTAACACTTCAAATATGGGGAAGGTATGTAAAAATCTTTATAATACTTAATATTTTGGACAAACTTCACTCGTTTAATAATGTATCAATCTTTGGCTCACCAATCATTTTTCATATAAACAATGTAGTTTCCTATATAATTGTGCCACTGAAATCAAAGTAACAAAAGTAGTTGGATACATGTGTCCGGTGAAACTTAACGAATATATGCATAATCATCGACAATGTGAAGATTATATAGCACATGTGTGGAAGATTCAAGATGAAAAGAATTATATCATGGGCGCATTTTATGAGAGGTAATTATTATATTTGATTTGATTTATTATTTAAATAATATATGATATATTAAGGTATTCTAACTATGAACTTTTATATGTAGTAACCATTGGATGTTGATTGTTACATGCTTGGGGATAAAAAATATTTATATTTTGGATTCTAACCAAAAAACATCAAAGAAATTGTACATAAAAGGAAGGCTTCATGCTGCTTGGATATTACATTGCGCTCAAGGCGGAAGACGTAACTTCGCTAATAGTAAACTTATCATAAAAGTTATTGAGGTAAGTAAAATTTAAATTGTTTTTATATTGTACATAATTTTAAATTACAGTTACATTATAGATATCATATAAGTAATACAATATTTTTGTTATAAATTCTAGTGTCCTCAACAACCAAAAGGTTACGAGTGTGGTTATTATGTCATGAAGTGGATGTATAACATAACGTTTTACTACTCAACGGGTAAAGAGAAAGATTTTGAGAAGGTATTCCTTGTTTTTGTTCTTCTTATAGCTTATTTATTTAGTCTTAACTTTTATATTCTTACTAATTTATCTATGTTTGTTAAATATAGCTTATGGCAGATTCAAGCATGTCACTCGATGATATTGATGAGATTAAAGAAGTGTGGGCTACCAAATGTTTAAATAATATGTAACTTAGTTTATTAACTAAGGTGTGTATGTCTGGTGATATTGATGTCGCTACACTTGGATGTATATTTGGTGACATTGATGTTGATGTTTTATTGGATGAGATGAGATGGATGTAAATTTGTAGACTGGAACATTATTTTGGTGGTTATATTTTGATTCGCAGGTTTATTTGTTCAACGATAATATTTGGAATTAGCAAATTTGTGTGGAGGTGCTGCCAAAATTGGCGTAGAATTTTTTTTTGTTTTAAAAAATATATATTACGACGGTTTCGCAAAATACGACGTGAAAAGTAAACAATTCCTATTTTATGCGCGAAAAAAAAAATCGGCTGGAATATGGCGGTTCTTCACCTACAACCGCCGTAATAGTTTAATTTGCCGCCAAAAAAATACTCCTTTAATGACGGTCCTTCATCCTATAACCGACGCTATAACTTAAATTAACGACGGTTCTTTACGTGAAACCGACGTTACTGATATCAATGAAACGCTAATTGTGTCGGTTTTAATTAATAACCGCCATTATAAAGAACCTATAGTGGCGGTTTTTCACTCGTAACCGTTGTTTTATGTAAACTTTTAATGGCGGTTATAATTGAAAACCGCCACGTAGAGATCTATTATGGCGGTTGTACAACCGACGCAAAAAATTAATGACGCCGCGATATATGTCGGACCCAATTTTTGAAAGACCGCCACGAAAGGCCTTTTACAACCGCCACCGTATGGGGTTTTTCTACTAGTGTGACCCGAGTACGTCATAGGACGAACTGTCGGACCCGGCAAAGTTGGAGGTGAAGCGGTATTTTGATGATGGGGCTACTTTATCTAGTTGTGTTTTGGCGGGGAATGTGTCCCCAAAGTTGAAGTTTATGTTGAATTTTTTGTGGAACACTGTTATTCCGCGTCGGGGAGGACGGGATAAAATTGCTTGTTATGAGATGATGGTTGTGAAAAATTGGTTAGAGGGTAACCGGGTTAATCTTGCTTTCCTTGTATTTTCTCTTATTTCACAAACTGCTTTTTCGGTAACCGAGGATAAAGTTTATTCGACCCTTGATTTACCTTACGGAATGTGAGTGTCACGGCTACTTGAGTCGAAAGGGGTTGTTGATTTGGATAGTTATGGTGTTACCTTAAAGGATGATATGTGTGATACGTTCTTGAAATTTATGAAATTGGAGGCTTGTGGTCTGGAATTGATGTTTATGACCAAGGGTGGTTCGGGTATAGTGAAACCGGTGGGGATTGATTTTTCAGGGCTCGAATCTAAGTTGGATGTGTTTATGGGTAAAGTAATGGAGCGCCTTGATGCGCAAGATAAGAAAATTGATGCGGTGGTGGACAAGGTGGTTCAAACCGTGGCAAGGGGGTACACTAGCTCCACCCGTGACCATGGTGGGTCGGGTGTGAGTGGTGAGATGAGGTCTTGGATGACGGGAGTTGATGGTTGCCTAGCCAAATTTGAGAGGAATGTTGTCGATACTCGACAAGAGATGTTTCGGCAACGGGATCGGATGCAATACTTGGTTTGTAACAACCCGAAAAGTACCCCATTTTTCTAGTAAAATTTCTTAAGGATACTTTCCAGCAAGGTTAAGTTTTTAAAATAGAATTTATTGTTTCGAGTCGTATTTTAAAATTCCGAGTTCGTATTTGGAATTTCTGAGAGATTTCATGAAAATCCCGTTTTTAGTCATCTTTGACTTTTCTTGACTTTTAAGTCGTCTATGACTTTTCTTGACTTTTTAAAGTCGTCATTGACTTTTCTTGACTTTTAAGTCATCTTTGACTTTTCTTGACTGTTAAGTCGACTTTGACTTTCGTTGACTTTCCCGACTCGCCTTGTAAGTTTGAAGACCGAAATTTTATTTAAAAAAATAAAATTTTTAATTTATTTTTATTAAGATTTATTTAGATTTATCATAATTTAATATAATTATTTTGAATTTATTCGGAATTTAAAGAATAACTTTTACGGTTTAATCCCGAACATCATTTAACTATTCCCGAGTTATCGTAAATCCCGAAACAAACCCGAAACTCGACTTTGGCATGAGTCACACGCCCATGTCATCTTTTTCCACTCACAATTAGATCTTTTAATTGTTTCGATTAAACTAATACAAATATCTTAGATATTTGTTACTTTATCGATCCGTCAACTGAAATTACGCAAATCGCTCGAAAAACAGATCCGATTCCTCTCCTTCCACACGGCTCCTCTTCCTATAATAGGGCTAGATATTTTCATTTCTTTTCATTAATATAACATAATATCTAGATATTTAATTTAATTAACTTAATATTTAATTAATTATCTTATTATAATAATAAAACCCGAGTCAATTCCGTAACAACAATTTCAAAACCCGACTCATTATTATCTCTATAAACACACCTCCACATCTTTTTCTTTGACCTACTTTTTCTTCTTTATGGAATGGAATCGGCTCACTCACCACATTACTCACTAACAACTTTTCTTTTTACAATAAATCAAATTTAGATCTAATTAACACTTTCTTTAATCGTTCTTGAGCGTTCTTCGTCGTTCTTCATCCGTTCTTCGTCGTTCTTGAGCAAAATCATCATAAAACCTTCATTTCTTAATGAAATCCGTCCTAACTTATATTTCTAGAATCTCCTCTTCGCTCTCCATCTTCAAGTACGGTTTAATTTCAAATCCGACAAAATCGTTTTCAACATTTAATTATGGAAAATCAAGTTTAAATTCTAATAATGTTTTTCTTGTCATTTTTTATAGGGGAAGATTTTGAAGACGAGTTTGGAGACTCGTATATTTTGGGTGAAGATTAGTAGGCGGGTTTCTTAGTTTATACTTCTTATTTTGGTGCTAATTGATTTTGCTAGCTAAGGTAACGATTCCGAGTTACTCGACGAATTAATGTTACATAGCTTTTGTTTCTTTTGTTTCCTTTGTTTTTGGTTCATCTTTTGTTTTTGTTCATATTATTGATATTTATGATTTTTGGTAGTAACATGATAAGTTGTTAATTTTATAAGGTTGTATGAATTTTTAACATGTTAGTGTTCTTGACATATTTTTATGATTTGTTCATAATAATGATTTTTGTATGGATGGTTGTTAAAATGGATGTTGTTAATTAAAATCATGTTGGAAATAAATTGTGGTGGTTGTTTTGTGGTGGCCGAATTGGGTGGCGGAAAAACCAGCCCAAACCAGCCAAACCAGGCCGGTTCAGGCCGGTTCAGGCCCTGTCCAGGCCGGTCTGGATTGGTCCGGATTTGGTCCGTTGGTTTTGTCTCGATGTTTGATTGTTTTGTTGTTGTTTTGACGGGTTTTAAATATGTTAAACATGCGGGAAAATATTAAGAAACGGTGTTAGAAATTTAATCAAAATAGCCCAAACCAGGCCCGTGGGCCCAGTCCAGGCCCATGTGAAGTCCGGCCCAAATCAGGCCGTGGGTCCCTCCCTTGGTCTTGTGACGGTTTTTTTGAGTTATTGCCATATTATCGTGTTTTGTAATATTTAGCAAGTGGGAAATGTTAATAAGTAAAATATTTAATTAAAAAGGTTTTTCATAAAATTATTATTTCTCACATGTTAGAAATTATAATACGAGATTATAGTTTAATTTGATATCCTTTAAGTCAAACGGGTTTTCGTAATATTTAATAATTCACATGTTAGAAGTTTTAATAAAATAAGCATGAATTGAATATGATGATTTTATGTTGAAGTCTATGTGGTAAAGACTCTGTTTCTAGCCGGTTTGACCAAACGGGTTTGGTCAAACTAAGATCTAGTCAGCCCCGTTGTGACTGATGACCCGTCGCGGGACTCGGGTCGGGGATTTGTCTTCAAGTAAGGTGGTATTTAATTAATGAATTAGCCTTAGTAGATATGAGGCGATATGATATTTGAATATGATTTGTATGCAATTAGTCACATGATAGGAAGTTTGTCCCGTGACTGTTTGATTATATGGTTGGTGTCGTGTTGACTAAGTACCCATAGAGAATTATGAGTCTATGGCGTCTTGACCATTCTAATTCTAAATGAGTAGCTTGGACCATGACATTGATAGGCCTTACTATCTTTAACGAGTATATAGTTCACTGCTTGATAGCTTTTGTGTCACGGCCTGGGGGGCTTATCTACAAGTCGGGGCATGGCTGCCTAATAGTTCCACTTTGGGAATGGAGCCAGCTTAAGTACTAGCCATCTCTGCTTAGGGGGTCGCCTAGTAGAGTTTCTCATGTACGGTTATGTCATGGGACGGGGAATGGAATAGCTGTTGTCGCTAGGTCTGATCAGTCTAGGACTAGGATGTTTTCCTACCTTGTGGTATAGCCTCGAGTTACAGAAGTAGACTATCGCCGTACTAAGAACTTATGCCTGTTTCTAGAAGTATCAAGTCTTTCATGTTTGTATGATTCTATGAATCTTAGAAGGTGAGATGCAAGCCGGCTAAGGTTGATAGAGTTTTGATTACCGATTGTTAACTGATTCACATGATTACGTGTTGATTAGGGTTTGAGTGTATCATGACCATGTTAATGGTAACCTCTGAGCTAGCATACCAGCTTCCCTACCTCGTGTTATAGTTTATTATCGGATTCACATGATAGCTTTCATATGCTAGGTTATATGTTAGTTAATTGTTTCATAACATGAAAAGCATATCATATAGGTTAAGGTTTTGTATTTTTCATATACATTGCTTTTATGTTATTCATGTTTTATTAAACTCGACATTTCGTGGCTGGGAGAACTCGGAGTTACTCCCCACTGACTGTGGCTTCCGTGTTTATATTTAATGTGGTTGGCAGGTTTGTGATGCATACATTGGGTACATTGACGAGCTAGCGAGCGAAGTATTTACCTTGGACCTATATTCGGTTCTTAGATTGTATATTATTATACACTCTTTTATTTCAGTATTTATACGGGAGATATGTCTCCCGTCTTGTATATTTCTTTTGTATAATATTATTTCCGTTTTGTAATGAACCTTTTTATTTATGACACCTTCGTAATGTATTCTCATATTTTATTTAGTTAAATTATTTTTTTTCTTTCCGCAAATTTGAGGGTGTCACAATTTTCATGTTGTTATAATCGTAATTTCATTTCTAAGATTGTCAATTAGCGTCGTGATTATCGCCACATAGAGAGTCTTAGATTATTGTCAAAAACAACTAAATATGTCTATCCTAGTTTACATTGTTAATATCATCATAAACATAATCATGAGTGAGTAGTCACCTTTCTAGGGTGTAGGGTAGCCATGTTGGATTGATTAAAAAATGATAATTGGATAAAAGAAATTGTGCTTCTAAAACATTGTGTCTATGCATGTTTGGACTTTAACGATAGTTGACGATTCCTGATCAAAATCATTGACTAGTATGGAATTCTTTTCCAAGGTAGACATACGAGAATTGAATAGACAAAGTGTGACATGGTGGATTAAGACCTAGTAAATCGCCTAAAAGCCTGCTAGACCATCTGATCTATGATTGTAATGAACACACCATTCTTACGAACTCACAATGAATTATTTGCATATCCTAAATCCAATTTCATCAATATGTCAATCTACATGTGTGAACCTATTTCCCTAGATGCTTCTCATTATTGTTAATTCATCTTTTACTTTGTTGTTTTCATTTTAGTCTGCTTTTATTTTGTTTTTATTTATGTTCTTTATTAGTTTAGAATTCAAAACCTCAAAACCCAGAAAATCGTTAGATAAAACTCAATTGTGAGACGATTCACAATCCATAGGAAATACCATCTCCCTGAGGATCGACCCCTACTTCCCTAATTACATTAATTTTTTATTAGCCTAGTCTGGGTAAATTATCTTTGTATTGGGCTTGCGACAGGCCCGATCAAATTTTGGCGCCGTTGCCGGGGAGCACGGTTTAATTTTCCTTTTTCTTGTGATTTTTATCACAATTAGTTTTATCTAGTCTTTAGGAAACCAAATTCCTTTAGACCTCTCTTGATTTTTCATCTTAGCTATCCAATCTTATGCCCAGATCTTCTAGACTAGGGACCCCTATTCCTTTAGACCCCAAACTAGAAAGAACTCTGCGTAGGAAATTAAAGCTATTCAACGAAATTTCAAAAGCTTCTGATATTTCAAGTTTAGATCATATTCGTGAGAAATACTCGGATATCGTACCTAATCTTGAAGGAGAAGAAGATCCATTCTCATCTCCATTTCCAAAAACCAATCAACTTTCAACCAACATTCCATCTTCATCTTCACAAAAGAAAATGGTTCGACTTTCCGACCATTCCAAACCCACTGCAGATACACTTCCAAAGGGTATCGCTACACCTCAAATTACAGCCAAAAACTTCGAAATCAAACCTGCCTTCATCAATCTAATAGAAAGAAATCAATTTGGTGGCAATGCCACAGAAGATCCCAACCTTCATATCCAAAACTTCTGTGACTATTGCTCCACGATTAGACAAACTGGAGTATCCCAAGAACAGATTAGGGAAATGCTTTTCCCTTCTCTTTAAGAGGAAAGGCAAAACTCTGGATCAATAGTCTTGACCGAGTTGCCTTAGGAATAGTCGACTGGGATGGTCTAGCTCTTGCTTTCTATCAAAAGTACTTCCCACCAGAACGAACCGCACTCTTACGGAGTCAAATAACTGGATTCCGTCAGAGAGGCGACGAAAGTCTTTACGAGGCATGGGAAAGGTACAAAGAATTACAAAGAGAATGCCCTCATCATGGCCTTGATTCATGGTTCTTAGCTATCACCTTCTACAACGGTTGTTGTGGCGAATCGCGTCGTATCCTCGACTCCGCTAACAATGGTCGTTTCGATCAAATCGATGTAGAAATAGCTAGTACGACCATTGAGTCAATGGTAATCCACGACTCTCGGTATAGCAACTCGCGTGCTATGCCACTCAAAGCCAAGCAGGACGATTCAAGTAAAGTAGCACTCCTGGAAGCCCAATTAGCCCTTCTGCAGCAACAAGTAGGAAGCTCTTCCCAATCCAAGGAACATATCAACGTCACTAACCACGTAGTGGGATGTGAGACATGTGGGATTGGAGGGCATAGTTTTCAAGAATGTAGAAGTTCAATAGAGCAAGTCAATGCCTATCAAGGATATAGGCAAGGCAACGCTTTCTCAAACTTCTATAACGAAAACACAAAAAACCACCCATTTTTGTCCTACAAAAGTACCAACGTTCAAAATCCCCACCAACAAACTCAACCACCATTCATACCACACCAACAAAAGCCTTACAATCCACCTGGTTTTCAAAACCAGAGACCTTCATTCCAACCTAACTTCAATCAACCATACCAAAATCAACCTCAACACCAACCACCTTAAATTCAAGGCCAACCAAATGACTCAAGCTTGAGCAAAATTGAATCCATGCTTCTACAAGTTGTTCAAAAACAAGATTCAATGTTTGCTCAACTTCAAAAGAGTGATCAAGCTCAAAGTGCTGCCATCAAGATGCTTGAAACTCAAATGTCCCAATTGGCTGCCTCTAATGCCCAAAGAAAACAAGGCCAACTTCCACCTCATGGTGAACAACCAAGGGACACCGCAAATGCTATCACCCTTAGGAGTGGTACCACTTATGCGGAACCTCAGCAACCCAAAGAGCCAATAGTTGAGCCTACACAAGTAGAGAGCCAAAAAGATTCTCAACCATCCACCGCTAAGGAAGCGGAAGACAAACCTGAAAAGAAGGATGAACTTGAAAAGGAACCCATCAAAATTCAAGTTCCATTTCCCCAACGTTTGAGGAGAAATCATAACGAAACCCAGTTCAGCAAATTCATGGAAGTAGTCAAAAACCTCCAAGTAACGGTTCCCTTCACTGAATTAATCACTCAAATCCCTTCTTACACAAAATTTATGAAGGATATCTTAACAAAGAAGAGGACTTTAGATGATGTTGAAATCATAGCATTCACCGCTGAATGCAGTGCGTTATTGCAAAATAAGTCCCATCCTAAGTTAAAGGATCATGGTAGTTTCTCTATACCTTGCACTATAGGCACCTACACTATTGATAAAGATTTATGCGATCTAGGTGCTAGTGTAAGCGTCATGCCGTATTCCGTCTGCGAAAAATTGAATATGGGAAATCTCAAATGCACAAGTATCACCCTGCAAATGGCAGATCGTTCTCTAAAACAACCTATGGGAGTTTTAGAAGATGTGCCTGTCAAAGTAGGGAGGTTTTTCATTCCAGTCGATTTCATAGTGTTAGATATGGCTGAAGATTCGCAAATCCCTATCATTTTAGGAAGGCCATTTCTACACACTGCGGGAGCACTAATCGATGTCAAGAATGGAAAATTGACATTAGAAGTAGGTGATGACAAAGTCACCTACAACTTAAACAGTGCAATGAAGAGCCCTATGCTTGAAGAGCCTTGCTGTTTCCTCGATATTGTCGACTCAATCATTGATGAATCTCTGTATCCAGCAATAATTGAGGATCCTTTAGAAGCAATTTTATTGTTAGAGGATATCTCTGAGAACGACAATTTTGAGATCAGTGAGCGGGAAAAGGACTTGACTGGAAAAGAGATACCATATGAAGAAGTTGAGGAGTTCATAAGCCTAATTGATACTCCTGCCAAGGCAGAAGTACATAAACCTGAACTTAAACCTCTTCCCTCAAATCTAAAATATGCCTTTTTAGATGAATCCAAATATTGCCCAGTCATAGTGAGTGCTCTCCTAGATGAAAATCAGTTAAACTCACTATTGACTGTCTTGAAAAAACATAAGAAGGCAATAGGATATAAACTTGAAGATCTCACTGGCATAAGCCCCGACTTTTGCATGCATAGAATCAACTTAGAAGAAGGTCAAAAACCTTGTGTTCAAGGTCAACGCCGTCTTAATCCAAATATGCAAGAAGTAGTTAAAGCTGAAGTTATGAAATTGCTAGATGCTGGCATAATCTACGCCATTTCTGACTCGAAATGGGTTAGCCCTGTCCAAGTTGTTCCTAAGAAAGGAGGAACAACAGTAGTCAAGAATGAAAAGAATGAGCTCATCCCCACAAGGATTGTGACGGGATGGCGCATGTGTATTGACTACAGGAAGTTGAATCAATCAACTCGAAAAGATCACTATCCTCTACCCTTCATTGATCAAATGCTAGAGAGGTTAGCTTGCCACAAATATTTCTGCTATCTAGATGGTTACTCAGGATTTTTCCAAATTCCTATCCACCTTGAGGACCAAGAGAAAACCACCTTCACCTGTCCCCATGGTACTTTTGCTTATCGCCGAATGCCATTTGGCCTGTGTAATGCACCTGCCACTTTCCAGCGTTGCATGACTAGTATCTTTTCAGATTTTGTTGAATCTATCATGGAAGTATTCATGGATGATTTTAGCGTCTATGGCATTTCCTTCGATAATTGTTTGACAAATCTATCGAAAGTTCTAAAACACTGTGAAGAAGTCGACCTTGTTCTCAATTGGGAAAAATGTCACTTCATGGTGAACAAAGGTGTAGTTTTAGGACACATCATTTCTGAGAGAGGTATTGAAGTGGATCGAGCTAAGATCCAAGTTATTGAACAACTGCCACCACCTGCTAATGTAAAAGGAATCACGAGTTTCCTTGGCCACGCCGGTTTCTACCGACGATTTATAAAAGATTTTTCAAAAAAATCCAAGCCCCTAACTGAGCTCCTTTTTAAGGATGCACCTTTTAATTTCACAAAGGAATGCCTTGAGGCATTCAACAAAATCAAACGCGCTTTGATCACCGCACCTATAATCCAGTCACCCGATTGGAATCTTCCATTTGAACTTATGTGCGATACGAGTAATTACGCCGTTGGAGTTGTTTTGGGGCAAAGAAAGGAAAAGTTCCTTCATGCAATTTACTATGCTAGTAAAACCTTAGATCCTGCCCAAATCAACTATGCCACCACTGAAAAAGAACTTCTTGCCATTGTCTACGCCTAAGACAAATTCCGTTCTTACCTTATAGGATCAAAAGTCATTGTTTACACTGACCATGCTGCTTTGAAATATCTGCTTTCAAAGAAAGAGGCAAAACCTAGACTTATCTGATGGATCTTACTCCTTCAAGAGTTTGATCTAGAGATCAGGGATAAGAAAGGAGCAGAGAACGTAGTTGATGACTATCTCTCAAGGATAAGAGTAACTGAAATAGGATTACCAACGCCAATTAATGATTCGTTTGCTGATGATTCATTAATGGCGATTGCTGACTCTTCTCCTTGGTATGCTGATATGGCCAATTTTCTTGTCAGTCGCCAGCTACCCTCTGACCTTTCTTATAACCAAAGAAAGAGATTTTTGCATGATGCAAAATTCTTTGTTTGGGATGACCCTTATCTTTTCAAGCAGTGCTCAGATGGTCTTTACAGACGATGTATCCCCCAGTGGGAAGTTAAAGGAGTTTTAGAAGGATGCCACTCATCTGCTTATGGTGGTCATCATGGTCCGTCCAAGACCGTAGCCAAAGTCTTACAATCCGGGTTTTTCTCACCCTCGATGTTTAAAGATTCAAAAGACTTTGTTATGGCTTGTGACTTTTGTCAACGAATGGGTCAAATATCCAAGAGACATGAAATGCCTCAAAACGACATATTAGAAGTTGAAATATTCGATGTCTGGGGTATTGACTATCAAGGACCATTCCCCTCTTCTAACGGAAATCGTTACTTCTTAGTCGCTGTTGACTATGTTTCTAAATGGGTAGAAGCAACTGCCACTCCCACCAATGATGCTAGAGCTGTGATACGGCTATTTAAGAAGATCATCTTTCCACGTTTTGGTGTACCCCGAGCCGTGATTAGTGATCGAGGAACTCATTTTGGAGAAAAGCAGTTAGACACTCTGCTTGCCAAATATGGTGTGTATCACAGACGAGGATTAGCCTACCACCCTCAGACCAGCGGTCAAGTAGAAGTCTCAAACAGAGAGTTGAAAACAGTTGTTCAGAAAGTAGTCTCGAAATCTAGAACCGACTGGAGTAATAAGCTCGATGACACCTTATGGCCTTATCGCACAACTTTCAAAACCCCGATTGGAACATCTCCTTATCGGTTGGTTTATGGAAAGGCATGTCATCTTCCTGTCGAGTTAGAGTACAAAGCTTACTGGGCTATCAAAGAACTCAACTTAGACACTAAGCTTAGCGCTGATAGACGACTTTTGCAACTCAATGAGCTAGAAGAATTTCGTTTACAAGCTTATGAAAATTCTAGAATCTATAAAGAGAAAACGAAGCGTTGGCACGACAAGAGGATAATTAAAAAAGAATTTAATGTCGGTGACCAAGTACTTCTTTTCAATTCCCGTTTGAAAATTTTTCGGGAAAACTTCGATCACGATGGTCTGGACCATTCACTGTCATATATGTTAGCAAGTACGGCTATGTGGAACTAACGACTAGCAATGGTGAGAAATTCAAAGTCAATGGACACACACTGAAACTCTATTATAGCAATTCTATCATCGGATGCTTAGATATTGTCTATACGGAGCGTCCATCCCCAACCCAATGATTTGATAGAAGAATTCGTCGAGCAGGACGTTAAACAAGCGCTTCTCGGGAGGCAACCCGTGTTTTTCCCTTTTTGCATTTTTATTTTTGCTTTTTCCCTTTTACGTTGTTTTGTTAGATTACTTTGCAGATGAAAGAGTTTTTGAAGAATCTATGAAGACCTTCCTTGTCAAGTCCAAAAGACTACCTTGGGGGAGTCTGCGCTGGCTAGTAAGGCTCATTCTTCTTTCATTTTTCCCTTCTTCTTATTAAACATCTCGTTGCATATTTAGTCTTTGTGCTCACATCGAGGACAATGTGATGTTTAGCTTGGGGGAGGGATTGTATTTTCCCATTTTGCATTTTAGTTACATTTTTCAAATTTTGAATAAAAGAGAAAGAGACGATTTTTGAGAGAAATTTTAAAATTTTGAACACAATTGAATGCTTTTCATGCTTTGCTTGCTTGTTTATTATGCTATCATGTTACATTTCCCAAACTTAGAGCTTTCAAAAGATAATGATTCAATATTTATTGAATTGTGCATACATGGGGAAGTCTTGTACACAGTAGGCATGGAATGAATCTATAGCTGAGTACGCTTGATCTTGACATTTGGCAAGTTACATATATTGTAAGGTAGAACCTCCTTAGACTGGTACATCTATACCCAGTCTCATCCTTGTGATGTGTGCCATGTCAAAACGCATAAGTATGGTTCTCATTTCATTTCTATAAGCATTGCATTCATGATTCACTAAGATTTGAAGCCTTTTTCACTTTAATTTGCCCCTCAAAATTAGCCCCTTCATACAAATGCTTTACAAAAAATAATAGCTACAAATAAAAACTGCCTACCTTTTGAGCTAGTAGCTAGACTATGGTGTATGGGTGCTCTTTTGAGAAGATTTGTTCTTATCTGTCAAAGTGAATTTGGAAGAACGAAAAAGTTCAAGAAGTGAAGTTTTGTTTCAAAAAAAAAAAAAGACAAAAAGGAAAAAAAAAAGAAAAATTGAGAAAAGAAAAAGAAAAAAGAAATAAGAGAAGAAGTTGTGAGTATCTCCCCAAAATGTCAAATCAATAGAAGGAGTTTACCCCTGTGTTTCGTATGTAAGAAGCCAAATTGTTACTTCTGGTTTCGTTATTCGTCTTTTGGGAGTTAACCGAAAGTTTGGATTGAGTATTCATTTATCATTGGTCAGTTGCTAGCTCATTCTAACCTTCACATTGACCATAACTATTTGTCCACCTTTCACCCATTTCCCAAAGCCTTCTTCTTATTTTTTCGGCTTCTTTTCTATGTGCATTGTGATCTTTGACTTGTGTTTTGAATTGTTTACCATATTAGATTGCGGACACATTTTCATAAGTCGTAGATAGGTGAGTGTCTCAAAAACATTTACATATAAAGAAATCACCTTTTTACATACATTGAGTGTTCGAGTATACCGTGAGAGTCCATTTGTCAAAAGATCATGCAAGAGCCGAAAATCTGTAGTGAAATTCTTTGCGCTACGCCGTTATGTAAATCTCAACCATGTTTATGTATCATTCTTGCCCACGTTGCTTTTGGGTTATGATTCATTATGTTTTCAAAGTTTGACGTTGAGATTTGTTTCTTGATGGTATAGTAGCCAATGCTTGCAACCTTGTCCTGGTATTATTTGTTATGTTTGCTTGAGGACAAGCAAAGGTTTAGCTTGGGGGAGTTTGATAAGTGAATATTTGTATGATTTTAACCCCCATTTTAGCTCGGTTTTGTATGTCATTTATGCTTTGTTAAGCCATTTTACGAGCTAATATCGTCTTCTAGGCGAATTCCTGTGTTCTAACCTGTTTTGTAGGGAAAGTGACGTTTCGACGCCCTTTTTCTATATTCCCGAGCATTTGTCTAGAACCCGACGATTCGAAGAAGCAAGCTTGACAATGTCAAAGGCATTTCAAGAAGGTTCACTAACTCGAAAGAGAGAAGAAGCAAAGACAGTTTCGTAGTTGTCGGAAGATCAACCCATTAGGCGGAAGAATTCATCGCTTTACATCAAACCCTATCAACAAATCCGATTGGAGAGGTCAAGGGGGATGATGGAAGTCAAGTC
>JAIUZE010004748.1:0-20010 GCA_022085475.1 Heliosperma pusillum | reverse complement strand
TGAAAAACTGATTAATTCGATGACTCAGGCATTTATACAATTGACCTCCCTCAAGAATTATATAAATGATCCCAAGACTCAATTTCTGTAAATTGATAAGCCAACCTCTTGGCTAATTCTACTTTTAGAATTCCTGGTCGATAAATTTCTGTAAATTTTATCTATAGTCCATCATAATCACGAGATATTCTCGTACTATAATGTTGAGATAAAATAGGTCAACATTCACTACTTACCCAACGTAGAAGGGGTCATATTATGACTTCCGACGAAGAAGGGGCTCATAGTAGTTTTCCCTATAAAGACTAATCTCAATTTTATTTATAGGGGAAGGTCCCATCATCTTAACTTAAGTTCATTTTAAGTGAACGAATGTCTAGCAACTCGAGAATGATTTAACTAAGGTGATGACCCTAAATAGCGAGTGACATCTGTATGTCCATGATGAAAAAACAAACTATATGAAACATTTTTCATGCATTTTAGGTGGTTTGGTTTAGGCGGAATATGATGCAGTTATTTAACATGCATGTGAATGAAAACAAAAAACGGAAAAATACGTAAACTATTACAACGGTCCTAGTGTGGCCTATCTACCAAAATGAACAGTAAATACAAAATTGGAATCCATCCTTATGGACCCGAGAAGCTTGACTTTGTCTCATCTTGGTCCATGTAGCGGGAGTGAGCATCCGATCTCCATCTCTAGTCTTCTTAAAATTACATTTAAAAGTTACAAAATGAACCTATTTACATTCTAATTCCAAAACATAATTAAAAGAAAATAAAAGGAGATTCGAGATCTCAAAATTACAACCAAACCATGTTTTCATCATTACGAAAACATGATTAACTAAAGCCACACTAGGTATTACATTTTTCAACCAATTGCAAAATACGTAAAATAAACCATTCATTCATTCAATTAAAAAAAATATGCATCAACTATATAAATTAATACTACAAAACATAATTCATTAATTATGTTGATTAATTATCCAAACCACCATTCAAACCGATCAAAATTATGTGACAATTCCTTAATTGCCCACAACAATTTTAATCTTCCATAATCCTTTTTATTTTAAACCTTTTTAAAATAATCGGGTATCATTATTGTGAACCTTTTCACAATAACAAACAAACAAAATTTTTTTTTTTTTTCTACGGGACACTGTTCACGTGAACAGTACCAGTACCCAAAAAAATTTTTTTTTTTTTATTTGATTTCTCACGGTTTAATCAAAAACCGAAAGCAAAAACATAAAAAAAAATAAAAACTGCTGCGGACAGCAATAAAACAGAAAAAAAATTTTTTTTTTTAATTTGTACTGTACAGTAGCAGCAACGGACAGATTAAAAAACGGTTTTGACAATATTGCTAGATCGGTACAAAATTCAATATCTAATCGTTATTAAATATTGATTCAAACTAGATTATTCAATTTAACCTTTTAAAAGGAACATCTAAATCATGATTAAATCGATTATCCTTATATTCATTTAATCACAATCGCTTTGAACATCATTAAAATTGAATCATTATTCAAAAATCATCAATTTAAAACAATGAATCCGAAAATCATAGCAATAACAACATCAAAACAATTCCATCTTATTTTAATTTAATCCTTATCAAATTAAAACAACCACAAATTTATTATATTGAATTTTAACCTTTTAAAATAACAATATCAATAAATCAACAATGGAACAACAAAACCCTAAAAAAAAAACCACGGCTAAAATAAAAAAATCAGCCGTCACAAATATTTTTTTCGGTTTTTCAAAATTTTTTTTTTTTTTCAAATTCATATATCATAAAAATGAAAAACATATAATATAATTTTGTAGCCAAATGCTCTGATACCACTTGTGGGAAATAACTGTTTACATCCCCTTAAAATTTAGGATTATAACAAAATTATATAATATGAATTGCAAGTCATTAATACGAAAACGATATAAAATATAGAGAAAGCGAATTTAACCTTTGGTCCTAGCAAAATTCGGCCTAAGAACAGATATCAGAGTAGATATCCTCCTAATCGTCTCACCCAAGATAGATCGAGATATGCCCTTCCTTTTGCTAGAAAGATGATTAAAAGTTACAGTTAACTTTTTAGGTTTTGTGATTTTGAGTGATGGAGGCACAAGTGAGAGAGAGAGAGTAGAAATTAGGTTAGAAATCTTTTTCCCCCTTCTCACCCTTGTTCACGGCACAAGTAGGTTAATAATGAGGAGATTTAGTCTCCTCAAATAACTACCCATTGACCGGAAAAACCTGAGTGTATCTGGACACTTTTTCCGGTCATTTTAGCTTCTAATATAATGTAATACATTATAATCGTCATTAGTCAAAGACCGACATTATAATACATCATTAATTATAAATATCCGTATATTTATAGTTTTCCAATTAATTATAACGGTTTATGTTTAATTAGCTTACATTATATACTATAATTAAATATAACCTTTTATATTCAATTTTACGAATTACAGTTAATTCGTCTCAGCTAACTTTCGTCTCATCATCACATTGACTAACATTTTAGTCAATTACACTGACTAACCTTTTAGTCATATAATAGGGTATCAATATGATTATTTTCTCAAATAATCACATCTCTCAAACACATCCTATAGGTGTGACTTTTAGGGACCAGTTGATCACCGCCATCTGTATGACAATAACGTCAAACTTATCTAGCAAGCCAACCGTTATTGATAAACGTTAATCAACTGATTATTATACAAAGTATACCCAGTGAACCTACAGAGATTTATTTATGTTATTGCACTAACTGGAGGACACTAGCTCCAACAGCTGAATTCGTGTACTCTGCTGATATTTGGATTACCATATATTTTTGTTGCCCCCCATGTTGTTTTTATGCTAACTTCACCTGGTCAAGTTTTAAATTATTATGGTTAATGATAAAAATTAATTTGGTGTATATATGTTACTTGTAATTTGTTGTTTGTTCATACCTTCCCAAACCGAAACCTTCACATGCATCAGCAGTAATATTGGTTTCTTTTGGTTCTTAAACTCTTCTTCTATTACTGATATTTGGTCAACGTATTCTCCAAAAATAGTGCAACACATAGTTTGGTGGCTGAAAAGTGAACATGAAAGTTGTTATAGTATATGTGTTCAAAACTATTGCTTTTGGATTGTATAAAAATTGATACTTTTGAGGATTTAAGTAACTTACTCCGTGTTTTCTAACACTATGGTCCTTTTTTTAATATCACCACCATTTGATACTTTGATTGGATATATATGTGCAAGTTAACTTTGACCATAAATAAATAGCCCAACTCTTACCAATATAAAGGCGATTTGGAACAGTCCCTTGATAGATTTCATTGAAAGTAGCGAAGAAATGAATCACCAATGGTATTGATGATGTTGTAATTGGCACAATTTTTGTACTATATTCCAACCATATTTTGAACTTGTGAAATGTAGCCATGTCGAACCCACATCTGTTTGACGATGTGCTGAACTTTCTAATGATGTATGCCTCCACTTCATTTAACTTTTCCAAGAAAAATCCTGCTAGCCTCCTCCTTATTGTTGCTTGAATGGTGTCCTCCTATGTAAAAAGTATATTGAATTTGATTGATTGTGATAAATGATTAATTGTGAAGAATGAAAGCATAAGAAAAGAAGTGTTTACTTACGTTTTCGTCGATGAGTATTAGTTCAATGCCTAGCAATTTTTTGGGTTCTGAATCTGTTTTCTTGAACCACATTCGCATTACTCTTACTGTGATTTGTTCGTTTTTGGAAGTGTTGTTATCGATTGAAGCAATTGGAATACTTTGAGTTGGTGTCATTGATATTGTGACTAATTGTTTTTTTGCTATTGTAGTTGATGAAGGATATGTGCTTTGAACCTCTGGCTTTTATAAGAACTGAAGTCAGCAGTTATTTTTGATGTGATAATAACTGCTGGCTTAAATGGGTTTACCACTACCCATGATCTAGTTACTGCTTTGCAGTTTTTTCCTGCTAATGATATATTTGTTCTACTTTCTGCTTAAATGGGTTTACCAATACCCATGATCTAGTTACTGCTTTGCAGTTTTTTCCTGCTAATGATATATTTGTTCTACTTATTGCTTAAATGGGTTTACCACTACCCATGATCTCAGAATTGGGTATTTTATTTATATCCTCAAAAAGATACAGGGCTAATGTTAGCCCAATTATGTTGGTCATAATAAGAGTGTTGGTTGTCTTTGTGAACTGTACAAATATTATGAGTGTTGCGAATATTGGCCCAATTATGTTGGTAATAATGAGATTGTCGGCTGTCTTTGTAAACTGTACAAATAATATGACTGTTACGAGTTGGGCTTACAAAATTTAGGCTTGTAAAAGAATAGAATAGACGGTAGCATTTGGTTATGCCACCTTCTTTAGTGGAACGGAGGCAAGTTATTTGTTGCCCTATTTTGTTCTCCAAGTCTCGTCTCAGTGATGAACGGTTACACTACAAAAAAAAATCTGAATAGCGACGGACAATTCAGTCGCAAATACCCTTAAATCCGTCGCTAAAAGGCATTTGCGACGGAATTTCCGTTACAAGCACTCCGTCGCAAACTTTCGTCGCAAAAGCTAGATTCTGCGACGGAAATTCCGTCGCAAAACACTATTCAAAAAAAAAAAATTTTTTTTTTTTTTTTCATTTTATCATTTCGCGCGTGAATTTATCTCGCGCGATTTTTTTAACCGCATGTATTTCCGCTTCAATTCATAAGTCACATATTCAATGTAAGAAGTGAGGGATTCTATATAAACATAAGAAATGTGCTGTTTTTTTCCGATGTGGGATGGATTTGCGACGGAATTTCCGTCGCAAATCCATTAATCCGTCGCAAATATATTTTCCCGCGAGAGCCAAAAATTCCGCGCTAAAAAAAATTATTTGCGACGGAATTTCCGTCGCAAAATCCGTCGCAAACACTATTCGCAAAAAAAATTTTTTTTTTTTTTTTTTTTTTTTTCATTTTATCATTTCGCGGGTGAATTCATCTTGCGACGGAATTTCCGTCGCAAACTCCGTCGCAAAATGATATACTGCGACGGAATGCAATCCGTCGCAAAACATCCGTCGCAAAACATCAAAAATTCCGTCGCAAAGTCAATTTTTCGACGGATTTGAATTCCGTCGCAACAAATCCGTCGCAAAATGCCTTTTTTGTTGTAGTTTTATAACCCCGCCTGAGAGACTACTATTTTATATTTATGCCGCTAATTGAATGCAGGCTGTATTGTTTTAAATAATATTATTTTTCGTAAATTTGGGTTTAAACGATTAAAAAATTTAATTTCATTGCTTTGTTGTACTGCATTGCTTAAAATATGAATGAGCATTGCGAAATTTGTTATAATCAAGAGGATGATCCTGGCAAATTTTGGCTTGTAGAAAAATTAAATAGAAGGTCGCATCTTTTCTCTATTGGTTAAAATTTGAGATTTCAACATTTAAAAAATGTAATTTGATTGTTTTGACATACTGCATTGGTTAAATTTGAATGTGCATTGTGAACTTTGACATACTCGATAGTGGAGTTTTTCTAGGACTTTCTCTTCGGTTTTGCAGATTTTCGTACGATAAATATTTATATTAAAAATTGGCTGTTTTTTTTTGTTGTTATTGCAGTTGTTCGCTTTCTCAAAGAAGTGTTGTCTATTACAGTAACTTAGAAAAAAAATTACGGATAAAGATCTTTTACAAACTTTTTGAAAAGAAATGAAACTTTGAATAATATGAAACTTCGAATAATAATGCAACTGATTTAAATTACAATAACTTCGAATAATAGTGCTGTATATTACAATAACTTGGAATAATGCAACTTCGAATAATAATAATGCAACTTGAATAATAAAACTTGCTTAATGAAAATGGTCGACTTAAATGTGAATCTTCAATTTAAATTTCTTTTCCTTGGTTTTGTTTGTGTTTTTCACTTCTTCTTTTCCTGTTTCAACATTTCCAATGCTGCCAATCTCCTCTTGTGACCATTTTGTTGTCGATTCAGCTGTGATGACACTTATGTTCTGCAGCGTTAAACTCTTAATATGCAAAATTTTGCAGGAATTATTAAAGTTATCAGTTTTTTTGAATTAATACCTCTTCTGTTACATTTGTATTTCCATCTTTAAACTCCACGACTTCCGCTAGTGCATCATTTAAGTCGTCACTAATGTTCTGTGACACAAATATTTTAGCAAATCATAATATTAAACTTCGTATAATCTGATTATATGTTTGTTTACCTGAACTGCCTTTTTTTGTTGCTTCCATTCATCTATATGTTGTTGGTTGTCGGAATAATCTAACAGTTTGTAGCATGTAGAGTTTAACTCCAAATTATACCTTCGATGAACTTCAACTTTTAGAACATATTCTTTATCTAAGAAAGAAATTAGTTCTTTCGGGATTCCATGCATTTCTCCTTCCTGTATTTTAGAATAAACATAAAATATATCATATTAAATTACAGTAAATTCCTATTTTGTAAATATATGTTAGTTACCTGTTTAAAACTTTCAATGCATTCTAGTGAAGTCATCTTGATTTTTTTCCGTATTAGCTTATCGTTCATAATAACTTCAACTTGATTTCCATTATCATCATGAATGTAGAACTTCACTCTGAATCTAAATATGTTTTAAGATTAGGTAAAGAAGTGAAAATTTATTTATGGCACAAAAAAAAATTATACCTCGTCTCCCTTTCATTGCTGCCTTCCTCACTTGCAGAACAATATTCTTTATAGCAATACCATTTTTTATCATTTTTTTTTTCCACATTTGGCTGAACAAACTTTGCAAACGTTTTTGTACCAACCGAAGGTAACATCAATTTCTGCAATGTATGCTGTTGTAATAAATTTTCCAGTCTGCCAGGAAAAAAATTGATATTGTTAAAAATTATTTTTGTGAGGTTCATTATGGTAATAGTTAGTGTCCTTTTACCTTCCAATCGAATCGAGAGTTATTTCATCAACTGATTTGCAATTTCCATAGGTTATATCATTGTTCTCCATTCCGACAATATCTTTCTTTATGATTGGTAATTTTGCTAAGCTGCATTTGTATTGACATTAAAATATTTAATTTATATTTATATATACATAAAAATATATAAATTAGAATGTAAGGATTAAAAAAATAATTTGGATTATATACCTTGCTCTAAGTGCATGAACTTCATGAATAGGTGGATTAATATATCTTGGATGTGTTGCCTTTTGTTGTTTTTGGGATTTCTACATTTGTATTATGAAAATGAAGCAATTTGAAAATGATAAACCAATATTTGAAACACTAATTATGTAAATATAAAATTAAAAATATACCTCGAGTCATGTTCCATCGAACACACTATAATGCAACTATTGGTTTGTCAACCGTGAAATACTTTCTTCTTGCAATTTTGGTAGCTTCACATACATATGGCCCCAAAAACCAAAGTGGTAGTTCATCTTCATTTACTTTTTCACCCACATGTTCATCTACACCTTAACGTATATGCGGAAATTGTGAATATCGATAATTATTTGTTTATATTAGTATATAATTTAAAAGTGAGAATGCACATTTATTTGTTATAAATTACCTTTTAGAGGACTTATCTTCAAATTGTTGTCTACGATGTTTTTGAAGCTGATAAACTTCAAGCCATACGTAGGCAATGCTTCAATGACAATTTCTTCAACTGTAGTTGCATATCCAAATTTAAGACGACATGAATGGGGAACAACGATGTGATTTCCTTTGTTATATATTGATTGGAACCTCGTAATTTTGTATGAATGACCATTTTTTATCTTGTCTTCCCACCTTTTTATCAAACATTTTCCGATAGTTGCTTGAATAACACATCCCTGAAAGAAATTGTTTATTGGTAATTTTATTAACACCATTAAGGATTAAGGATATAACTTCTAATAATAAAACTCAGTAATTGTTAGATATTAAATTACCTCTTCATCAATCAGTATCATTTCAATGCTGTAAAATTCTCCTGTATTGGTGTTGTCTTCAATTTTCCACATATCGATGACTTTCGCCTCAACGTAAGAATTGCATATGCCACATTTTATGTCCCCAATTGCTCTTTTAGTTGGCTTCCAATTCATTTTGAATTTTTTTTTACAGATTTTTGAGTGTTGCTTTTTGACGGCTGAAATACTTCTGCATTAATGGTTATTTATAATAAAGTAATGAGTACATGACAGTTTTTTAATGGTAAAAGTATGGATTGTGGGTTTATGGGGGTAATGGTTGTGAGTAATGGGGAAGGATTTGGACGTGTTTGTGTACTGTTTGGATAGTGTTTGATTGTTGAATGCTAATTTTAACTGCATTCCTAATTCTAATTTTTAGGGATTCTCAATTCTAATTCTCAATTCTTACTGTTCGGTTTGTGTTTGATTTGATTTAATTTTTACTGTTTTATTAATAACTTATTACTTATTATACTATATATATTCTTTATTTATTTTATATATTTTATATTTTATTTTATTTCATGCCCCTGACCCAATTTATTTTTTATTCTCGTTAACGGCTATGCCTTAATTATCGACTACCCACTAAACATTTGATAAGTTATCTGTTTTTATAATTTTTTTCCCTTCTCGTGAACGACTTTGCTTTTATTAACCGGCTACACTCTAAACAATGGAGGCGTTATTTGTTTATATAAGTAATTATATTAGGAGAATATTGTAACTACAATCTAAACAATTTATGATATATATTTTATTTTTTGTAATTTATTGTATAATTCTATTTGGAATCATGAAAGTTGTAACATTTTATTGTACAATTCATACTTTATACTGTAATGAGCCAAAATGTTGAATTAATTTTATTTTTTATTGTTATGTTTTTGTATCAATCCTAGTTTATAATGTTTCGAAAATGGCCAAATTAAATATATGTCGTAAATATTTTATTGTACCTCTCACGCTTAAAGTTAAAAATTATCGACTACCCTACTGTAAATATTTCGATCGTAATCCTCTCACAGTTAAAGTTGAATAAATCTTCGTCGTTAAAAAATATACAGATTAATATCCACATTAATTTTTGTTGATTAAATATTTATTTAAAAAAATCCAGATTAGTAACGTCCAGTTTAATATCCTCGTGAGTAAAATTGAAATATTTCCGAAACTGAGTTCAACACAGAAATTCTCATAAATATTTCCGAAACTGAGTTCAACGTAGAAATTTTCATCGACATTTCTGAAACTGAGTTCAACTTAGAAAATTAGAAATAAAAATAAAAATCTTGTGCATAAGTGGTGGGACCCACTTGGAGAAAATGAAAATTGCTGATTGGACTGCTGATGTGTCTTCATGTGGATGCAGTATTTGCTTGAGTTTTAATATATAGAGGATACTATAGATATATGGTGGGTTATATATGGGTATATTCTTTTAAATTTAAAATATTTCTAATATTATGTAGGGATTTTTGGTAGGAACCACACACACAATAATAAATATACAAACTGGAAAAATAACATGGACACGATATTTACGAGGTTCACCAAATTGGCTACGTCGTTCTCACTATAGTTGCACCAGAAATTTTATTGATCACTCAATTATTGGGGTGGCTTGAAACCGAGTTCCTTGAAAATTTCACTCAAGTTTTAAACACAACACTCCATCCTTGCGGATTACAATAAAGTTTTAATTGTAAAAGATTACAGCTGATAAAATTAAATAATCGTTAAAAATAAAATAACATGTTAAACAAACAATTTTGTATAGCCGTATTATTTGGGGCGTCTTAATTGAATTTAGAAGAGGGCCTCTCATTATCATTGGCAGCCTAACTTCGTATGTTATATGTAGACCTAGCAAAATTGACTCGACCGACTGACCCGACTCGAATAACCCGACCTGAACCCGACCAGACACCCGAACTAAATAAAAAAGCTTGACCCGACACTCGAATGTACACGACCCAATATAACTAAATTCGAATGTTTATTGTTACATACATATTATTATCCATAAAAACTTAATAAAAACTTATCCAAAAATGACATAAACCTGAAATAACCAGTCCGACTCAAATTCTAAAAATACAAAATTAACCCAATCCGTTTAACCCGTTTGCCACATCTACATTATTCTACATGCTCATCAGCTTAGTAAGGTGACGAACTGAGAAACTGAGTAGATTAGTAGAAGCACATGGGTACATGTTGGCAAATTCTGTATTTCTGAGAGACTGAGATTGCGTACTTGAGATCCACTTTGTCTCTTCACGTTTTTTATATCCTTCTTGGCTCCACTCAGCAACTCCCGTGCATGTCTTTGGCTTTAGTCTCTCTTGTTTTTTGGGTTGCTATTATACGTTTTTTCATACTTGCTCGAATGTTATTACTCATTCCACATAGGTATAAGTTTAATTTCAATTTAAACTTTGGAGAAGTAATATTCTAATAGGAGTTGAGATCCTTTTTCCCATTTTTTTGTGTTTATCTTACGACACATCATAACTCACGTAATAAAAATGGAATATGACGGGGATCATCTCCATCCCTTGTTTGGGTTAAAAAAAATTGGATTTAATTATTATCGAGTTGGGTTCAACATGTATAACACATTAACACTAGTATGAGTTGGTTGGTTCCTATAAGGGGCTGTTTGGTTGCCGTCTTAATTCATGGGAAGTAGAAATTCCCATGAATTGACAAAGTTGGATGTTGTTTGATTGCCCAATTCATGGGAAATAGAACTTCCCAAGGAAGTCTAATTCCTACACAATGTAGGAAGTCATTTACCTAGCCTCCTAGGTAAGTGCAACTTCCCACATGAATTTACTTCCCACATGACAATCAAACAATTTTATGCAATTCACATGAATTGCAACTTAATTTGAATTTAATCTTCCCGGGAATTCTATCTTTCCATATTCAACCAAACAACCCCTAAGACTACATTCAATATATTGCCTCCTATTTTTCAACATCTATAGAGTTAATCTATATAAATTACTCCGTATATTTTTAATTAACGTACTCGCGAAAAATTATGCTTATATATGCTTAACAATGACTGTCCTTTGGAGGACGTGAAAAACTTGTTTTCAATTAATATATGGTCATGATTTAGTCTGCATGTTATAAAAGTATAACTTACCATATACTTATAAGAAATGTGTATTTTCATTCTGAACAACTGAAAAATGAAATATGTAAGCTTTCATTTAGAACAACAAAGGAAGTATAGCTGAAAATATCTGATAACATTCGTTATTAAATTTTTCTTATGCCATTTAAACATTCTCTAAAGAGGTGGGGGTAAACGTTAAAAGTTTTGCTATTATAAATGTAAAATATACATTAGTTGTTGAGAGAGAATTTTTATAACGTAAAAAACTATTAAAAATAGCATTGGAAATTTGGAATGACTAGGAAAACACACATCACACATGACGCATCTTTGCTGTGTTTCTTACTTAACGTTGACGCAGAATTCTTAATTGATTCCTTATATCTCCATAAATGCTAAAAGTTCCAAGGAATTCTGCCAAATAATGCGTAATGCAACTTCTGCATTATAGACAAATGTGTCTTGTTTGAGATGGGGCGACCCGTTTTGTTATTTTATACGGGTCAAATCATTTCACAAAAAAGCAAGTGATGCAAGCGGAGAGATTATCCATTATCCCCTCATTTGTCTACTTGCTCTTTTTGTGAAAGTGTTTTAACCCGTTTAAAGTATTAAGACGGACCGTCCCGTCTAAAAGGAGAGATTGTGCAGACAAAAACCTTAATGTTTAGTCTCTCACCTGTCCCATTTATTGTATGACTCGTCAATTCTTTTAATAATACATACCTTTCTCTCATTTACAGGGGATACATAAAACCGAGACATTCTTCATATTAAGCTCGTTATGGCCGTTACATACTCTATTTACTATAATACCCCTCACCTCCAAAACTCTCTTCCCCAAGACCAGGCTTCTCCTCGTCTTCTTATTGAGGACTGTTTTGTCATTCGTGGCTGATGACTCTACGGCTCAACCCCAACACTTTCCCAAAAGTGTTTGCATGCATGAGAAATATCAACTCACTCCAACTCTAAAACATTACAATTAGTCATGCATGCACAAGAGAAAATACGGAGTACAACTCAGAAGACTTTGCCCAAATTCTCGGACACTACTATCCATCTTAAGTTTAAAATGAGTCGAATAGTTAGAATAAAACAATAACCGAATGCAAATGAAAAAATAATATATTTGTCTAATATATACAAGTGGTATAATGCTTGACTCGTTTTGACTTACAGTAAATTTAAATCTTGAAAAACAAGGTCTTCGACTTTGATGCTCACGCATTTAGGGAAAACATGGTCTAACCTTATCGATCATTTAACTTTTTAAAGCTAGATTTTAGATAATTTGACTAAAAATATATTGAAAAAAATATGAAAAAATACAATATAACATTAATATATTTACAGTTAATATAAAAAAATCCGTAAAATTGTATTTTCAGTAAAAATAATTTTATACAAGTAGACAAAACCATTGTAAAGTATGTCCAAAACACTTTTAAATACTATAAACCGTGTCTTGGAAGTTTCCAAATAAATTTAAAAAGTTGTTTCGAGTAAAAATGTACTAGTCTACACTAAAACAAGACTGATATAGGGCAATGATAACACTACAACCGTATTTGTTAATGTCACTCATTTACAAGGTAATTATGTGGGTATATGACTAATCACTATCTCACAATTTAACTGGCGTTAATAAAAGTTGTAGTGACATTATAATTGCCCTTAAAATATATGTTAAGCCTAACAGTTATGTTTACCGAAGTCCTCTTGATCGAGGAGTAACACTTTAGATCATTTAACTTAAAATCTTTCACAACCACCTTTTATCTTCACTTCTATTTTAATCGTAAAACATATTCTTGTACATCAAGTCTTCAAATTTTTAATAGGTCAAGTATCTCCTAATTAGGTATATAAGACAAATCTACGAAATTACAAATGACTTATATAGTTACCTACCAATGTAGGGATGACAATTTCACCCGCACCCGACCAAAACTCGATCCACCCAACCCTAAAAGATGGATAAAAACCTGACTTAAATGGATGCATAGATGATGGATGAAACGGATAACGGATGGGTGATGGGTTGGATGGAGAAATTTCACCCGTCATCGATCCACCACCCGATTTTATTACTTTTTATTTTTTAAAAATATACTCTCTAGATTTGTCACAGTCAATTGTTATCCTTTGTCTTTTACATGTTTGTTAATGCACATTTTCTTTTAAAAATATCTCTTAGTACATAAGTGGAAAAATTATAAATTTTTGATATTCTTAACGTGCTCATTAAGACGAATCAAACAAGATATCGCATGACTATATTTTGTGTTATGCATTGAAAATTATTTTAAGGATTCTCTCCTTTATGAATAGTGTCAAAAAAGCAAAGAACAATAATTGACGGAGACATAAGGAGTATATAATACATTATTAAGATATAAAATTATCAATTTTTCTACTCTCAAATCTCAATATATATAGTTGTAGTAGTACATGCTAAAAAGTCAGACTAAAATAACTATCTAACAATTTTTTTATTAGAAAATAAAAAGTATCATATTTTTATCTTTAAACATATATGTATGCAATCACCCGTTTATCATTCAATCCACCCGATTTAATCATGGATGATGAATAGATGGAAGACGGATGATAAGTTTCATGAATGATGGACGGCTTGGATGAGATTTTAAAATGACAGATAAGGCGTCACCTGACCCAAACCTGATCTATTGCCATCTCTATACCAATGTGATTAATATTGGACCCGTCTCAAATGAGACTATGAGAGTAATGAGGTTGGTTAAATAGAACAGTAGGTCTCCCTTGTGATGGGTCGGACCTTGCGACGGGTTTTTCCTCTAACAAAATGGGTAGAGGGAACATGTGGGGCACCCCCCATGTGCTTCCCCTTTTCCCTTAAATGGGTCATTTGTGAGGGGAAGTGGTACCCGTCGCAAGCTTGTGACGGATACTGCCCGTCACAAACAAGAATTTGTTAAAAAGAAACCATAAAAAGGAAGAAATATTAAAATCACACTGCCCTATGTAGTACGAGTGTGCCCTTCTCTCTCTCCTCTTTTACTCTCACAACTAAAGAGACCAAGTGTGCAGTGACTAGCCTGTAATTTTTTTTTTAAAAAAACGTTGGTTTTATCTTCATCTCTTCTCTTTGATCATCAAAAGTATCACCCTCCTTCTCTTCCAATAAAAAAACACATTATTTACCCAAAACATGTAAAATACACAACCATACTTACATTACATTAAGCCACTACATTCAACAAAAATGGGGTGTTGTGTATCAAGAATTGAAAGACAGGAAATGGTCTCAAGATGTAAAGCTCGTAAAAACTACATCAAACATTTACTCCAAGCTCGTCAATCTCTTTCCGTCTCCCACTCCTTCTACCTCCGCTCTCTCCGCGCCACCGGCGCCTCTCTCCTTCACTTCGCCACCGCCGAATCCTCTCTCCACCACCACCTCCACCGTCACCCTCCGCCACTACCCCCAACCCCACCTCCGCCGCCATCTATAAGTCCCAGCACCGACACGTGGACAACCACAACGGCGTCGACGACAACCAACGCGACACCACTTCCGCCGCCGCCGCCACCTTGTTCGTCGGGGCCGGGGAGCTCGACGTGGGATTTCTGGGATCCGTTTGCGGGGGAAGTGAGGGAGGGGACGACGGAGGAGGAGTGGGAGGACGCGACGACGGAGGTGACGGAAGTGAGAGTGGCGGCGAATGTAGCTGCGGCGGCGGCGGCGTCGGTGGTGAGTGGGTATTCGAAAGAAGAGAGTGAAATGGCGGTTGTGGTTTCGAGACAAGGGAAGGAGTTGGTTGAGATAATTAAAGAGTTGGATCATTATTTTTTAACAGCTGCTGACGCTGCTTCTTTTGTTTCTGCTGTTTTGGAAGTTCCTTCTTTTGTTAATCATCATCACCATTTCTCTTCTTCTTCAGGTATTTGAGTATTTCAAAACAAGTTATCGTAAGCTGTAGTACTAGCTAAATTATTGTAGTTACAACTGACAATAAAATGGTCACAACACCCCGTCTTATTTGTTTTAAACGGAATTGGCCGTCTAAAACTAGAATTTGTCATTTTAAAATGAGTATTTTGTCAAACACTACCTATAATTTAGGTCACTTTGTGAGGAGCTACCTTAAGTTTTATTTTTTGTCAAACACTACCTAAAGTTTAGATTTTTTTTGTTAAGCACTACCAAAGTCAATATTGATGTATGAAAATGTGAGAATAAACGATTTTAACTTGCCGATATCATAGTTTTGAGTTTATTTTTGCTAAAATATATAAACGCAGAAACAAAGTTAGTAAGTTCCATTATATTTTACGCAAAATTACTTCAATTATGATCGGCCTTGATTATCCATCAATATCGACATCCTAATGGTATAAGCCTATATTTTTAAAGAAGACGTTAATCATTAATACACTTTAGCAAAATAAACAGCAAGGTTATGATAACGGCCCCCTAAAATCGCTTATTTGCACCTTTTCATGCGGGAATAGTAATTTTGGTAGTGTTTGACAAAGGAGGTATAAAATTTAGGTAGTGTTTGACAAAAATTAAAACTTTAGGTAGTTCCTCGCAAAGTGACCTAAATTGTAGGTAGTTTTTGACAAAATACCCTTTTAAAATAGTGTTGGGTTTTTATGTGACAAATCACAAATATATCCGTTTGGTGTAATGTTGTTGTCTTAGATTTAATTTTTAGTTCGGTTTAGTTTACTTCAGTTAATTTAGATGTCCATTTGACTGAGTCTTTTTTTTTAGGATATTAATTCATTTTGAAAGTGAATTTAGTTTAGTTTAATTAAATTAAATAAATTTCAGTCCAAAAGAACCGAGTCCAATGTAATCACAAAGATATTGATATTGACAAATTATGACACAAAAGTTATTTAGTCAAATATTATTAGTTTAATTTAGTTTTGATTAAGATAATTTCAAATTTCAAATTTCCAATCGAGCAGTGAAAATGATCATAACGTCGCATTATTTTCAAAATTTTGAAAATGTTGGTATTTTTAAATTAATGAAATGTGTTATTTGTGTGATTTTAATTTTTTTTTTTTTTTTTTTAATGTAGGGAAGGTGTACAATAATGGGAGGAGTTTAAGTTGGAGTCCAACGATATGGAGAGGAAGTGGGAAGTTGAGTGGATTAGGGTTAGGGAAATTAGGAGAAGATTGTGGGATGGTAGTTGGAAGGATGGGGATGGTTAATGGTAATGGAGGTGTTAATAATGTCATTAATACTAATAATAATACTAATAATGGTGGTAGTCATTGTGCTACACTTGAGAGGCTTTATGCTTGGGAAACCAAACTCTTCGATGAGGTCAAGGTATGTTTTTTCTAGTCAATTCTTTCTTATAACAAAGCACCTTAATTGATTACTATGCATGTCCAACTATCGAATTGTTTGGGGTGGGAGCTACAATTGGGTTTCTAGGTGTGCATTGTGGCGTGCGACCGTCTTACCCCGTGTGTTTTTGTAAAATGTGATCACTTTTTTATTAATACTTAATTGTGACCACTTTGGAAAAAAATATTCATTGTTTAGTGATAGAAAGTGGTCACAATTAGCCAAAAAATGGTCAAAATATCATGGTCACATGGTACAACGGTCGACACTAATTTGATCTGAAAATCGACTAAACTGAAGAAATGGGGTCTATCTCTAGGGCCTGTGAGAGACTGGTAGCAAATCTCGATATTATTTGATGTGTCGCATTTTCAAGCGCATTTGAGTACACTAGAATTGAGCATTGCACACTTTTTGCAAGGGTGAAGTAACAACAGATAGATATAATTCTCACTACAATTCTTACTTATCATTTGGTTGCCAATGTAGCTATTTAATTCCATAGGCATTCCCATTACCTAAGGGGTAGAGAAGCCAATCCCCCATTATATAAGAATTATGAATTCCTCGAAATTTTTAATGCCTACAATTCGCCAAAAAATTGTCAACTAAACACCTTTTTTTTTGTGAAATTATGGGATCATTCAATGTCCATAATTTCTCAATGGTAATCAAACAATCCCTTATTATAAGTCATTCAGAAAGAAAATTAGAGTGAAGGGCAGCCTCTAACTCATCAAAGAGGTAGATAATGTTATTATTGTCACATTTGGAATCATGTCTTTTGAAATGATATTAGTAGTCATATTATTGTAATTTTTATTTTGTCAATGTTAGTTGTATAGACTATAGAGTATAGAGTATGTTTTTTTTGGGTAGACTATTCGGTTTAATCCGAATTCAAGCCGGGTAGGATCATTAGGGCGGTAAAGCTCTCCCTCATGTGTTTTAACACTACTGCATTCTCAAGGCTCGAACACGAGACCTTTGGTTAAGCTAGAACAATCCTTTGTCAGTTGATCTAAGTACTTATGGGTAGACTATAGTCTATAGAGTATGTTGAGGTATCATATCTCATAATTATTATTTTAAATATATGGAGGTGCAGAATGCAGAAAAATTAAGGATGGAACATGAGAACAAAGTGGAGCAGCTGAGAAGACTAGAAGTAAAGAGGGCAGATTACATGAAAACAGAGAAAACTAAGAAAGAGGTGGAAAAATTGGAGTCATTATTAGAAGTTGCTTCTCAAGCCATACAATCTACCTCTGATGAGATCATCAGATTAAGGGAGTCTCATCTCTACCCTCAACTTCTTGATCTTATTAAAGGGTAACCTTCTTTTCTCCTTAATCCATCTCTCTCTCGTTATTAATTCGAGTATTTTTTTATCATTTAGTTAATTATGATAGAAATCATCTTAATCAAAAGCTTACTTCAATGATTGAAGTTCCAAGATCAGTTTTATATTCTAACACACCCCCTCACACGAATGTCCTTTGGGCTTGAAATGTGGATGCAACTGTAGGCTTTCCCATACCTGGTGTTTAATATTCCACTTATGAGATGGAGGGTGATGAGATTTGAACTGACTCTAATACTATAATAGAAACCATCTCAACCAAAAGCTTAAGCTTATGGTTGGAGTTCCAAGATCGATTTTTTACTCTAACAAATTACGCCTCCGTAATAACAGTAATTGCCCGGGACAAAGACTCATACCTCCTTAATCTACCATTAGGCAGGCTAAAACAGCTTCGGTTTTGATAAGATTATTGTATGGCTACAATGAGTCTTTTTAATGTTGGTACGTATTACGTATACAATGATCTTACTGCATGTTATAGTTTACTGTTAAAATTGGCTTCTTGGTTTTGTAGGATTATCTTAAGAATAATTATATAGTTCGCTACTTATTTGGTTCTACGTATACAACGATCTTACACAAGACTAATTGGTTGTCTAACCATCTTAAGGTTTATAGTGTTGGGGAATTAGTGTTTGCCAGTTTGGTGAGGAGTATATGGTCACGTGTCATGGGCACTTAGTGTAGAGCCATTGATGCATAGACATTATTGTCATTCACGTGCATCTTGTCCTTTTTGCGATCTTTAGTGAATTAGTGCCAGGGAGCAAGCCTTCTAATGCTTTCAGCAATCAACATAGGCTTAACGCTTATAGCTTCAACCACTTTATCTTTTTATTTCTGAGTATATAATATGCACAACTAGTAACTTTTGCTTAAGACAAATTATCGGTCTTAAACCTTAAAGACGAATCAAATACTACCGTCTACCACATGGTGCCAATAGGGACCAAAATATTGGCCTTTTCTAGACAACTTGTCATGTGATTTCGATGTATTTGACCCGTATAAATTGGCTATTAGTATCTGTCTTAAATGAGAATTTGTGAACACCCATAGATAATCAATTATTTGGCAAGCTTTTATCTATATACTGATATACCACATGATAGTGGTTAATACTTAATTTGATACTCCCACCGTCTTATTTATTACAAACAAATTTAGTTAAAGTTTCAAACTTTTTCTAAGTTTTGCTTATTGCATTACTCGTTCTGGCGTACTGAAACTTTTCACTCCCTTTAACTATAGATCCTGGCTCCGCCACTGTTCAGAAGAGTTTTTCTGTAGGATCAGAATATACTGCAGAGTAACATATGAGGTTAAGAGTGTCTTTGACTCATGAAAGTACTTTAGTACCGTGTAACTAACAAGTTAAAGACTTGTTACCAAGCAGTATTGTAAGATCACTTATTTGCTAGTTGTGCGGTTGCCCGGTTGGCTCGGTCTGACCAAACTCTTGTTACCAAGACTTTGCAAATTCCCTACTTATGCTGTGTGATTCTAAGGTTTGGGGTCCTATGCAAAGGTAACTTGATGGTACCAAAAACTTACATGCACAATGTACATTATACTATTATAGGTCCTACATAATAAAGACATAATTTAATTTGCATATGAAATGGTGGTAGTAAAACTCAGGACCACACTTTAACCTTATGTCCCTATTTTATGTTTTTTTTTAAATATTTATTCATTACAAGGGGTCAACTGGAAATGTTGGACGTCAGCAAAAGGATATGGGATTATTACAATAGTAAGTACAAACAGATTACACACTGCAGAGAGATCTCCATTTTTAACTGCCTTTGATTTTACTTTCATTATTGACTTTTAACTTATCCAGAAAATTTATTCAATATTTGTTTGAATATATATAGTTAAAGTCCTCTGCTTTTGTCATTAGGATATACTAGTACTTGTAATAGTATCCCAAGGGACAGAGTTGTAATATGCATCTGGTTGTAAAAGTTGTGAAATATTTTAAAGATGACCGTTCTAATGATCCACTATTAGTTGAAAGGGACAAGTGCTAAAAGTACAATAATGTGTCATGTATGGATTCTGTATGTTGGTGGAATCTCCATATACTTGATTCATTTGTTGGACCATTAC
>JAIUZE010004747.1:0-17965 GCA_022085475.1 Heliosperma pusillum | reverse complement strand
AAGGCGGTTTTGACATCCATTTGCCAAATCTCATAATTATGAAATGCGGCAACCGCTAAGATAATCCTTATGGATCGAAGCATGGCAACTGGGGCGAAGGTTTCGTCATAGTGAAGACCATGAACTTGGGTGAAACCTTTTGCCACTAATCTAGCTTTATAAACATCATTATGTTTGTCTATGCCACTTTTGATCTTATAGATCCACTTACACTGAAGAGGTCGTACCTCCTTAGGTAAATCAACCAAGTCCCATACTTGATTGTCGTACATAGACTCCATTTCGGATTGCATGGCTCCTAGCCATAGCTTTGAGTCGGGACTAGAAATGGCTGCTTTGTAGGTAGTAGGTTCGTTACTTTCAAAAAGTAACACATTATAGTCATCACCTTCCTCTATAATAACAAGGTATCTATCAGGTTGATGACTAATTCTGCTTGACCTCCTAGGTTCCGAAGGAATAATGACCGCACCAGACGAAGAGGGAACGTTTTCCTCGTCGTCCTTTTCGGTTTGTGGCTCTTGGACTGCATCAAGTTCAAATTTTCTCCCACTCTGTCTTTTAGAAATAAAATCATTTTCTAAAAAGACTGCATCACGAGACACAAACACTTTGTCCTCGTGTTTATTGTAGAAGTAATAAGCACGTGATTCCTTTGGATATCCTACAACAAGACATTTGTCAGATTTGGGTGCGAGTCTGTTTGCCGCTTTAGTCGGGCTTCGATTTAGTGAAAATATTGCAGATAAGATAGCACAACCCCAAAAATAATCAGGAAGCTCTGTTAGACTCATCATAGATCGAACCATATCTAATAAAGTTCGATTTCTCCTTTCGGACACACCGTTTAATTGAGGTGTTTCAGGAGGAGTCCATTGTGATACTATACCACAATCTTTTAGGTGTGAATCAAATTCATTGTTCAAGTATTCACCACCACAATCGGATCGTAGGGTTTTAATCTTTTTATTCAATTGGTTTTCTACTTCATTTTGAAATTCCTTGAATTTTTCAAAAGCATCACTTTTATGCCTCATCAAGTAGACATATCCATATCTACTCAAGTCGTCGGTAAAAGTAATAAAGTAGTGATAACCACCTCTAGCTTGGATAGTCATTGGACCGCACACATCCGTATGTATAAGGCCTAATACTTCACTTGCTCGTGTCCCTTTTCCCGTAAAAGGAGCACGAGTCATCTTGCCTAGAAGACAAGATTCGCTACGCCATAAGATTTGTAACGAATGGTTTGAGTCCTTTAGATTGAAACAGGCTCCTTTATGAGTGTTCGTTTACTTGTGCCCAAACGACAATGCCAAGGTACTCTCCCTTGATTGATTAGGTGCACCTGTTTTGAGCTTCTTGTTTCTACAGATAGACCTCTTTTGCAATATCTAAACCATAAATACCTCCAATAGAAATGGCCTCGCCATAAACCATTTCATTAAGTGAAAAAGTACAACAGTTGTTCTTAATGCAAAATGAAAATCCTTCCATGTCTAACACGGAAATGGAGATAATGTTCTTGGTAAGAGTTGGTACATAATAGCAATTATTTAAATACAACTCTAAACTATTAGGCAAAAGAAGAACGTAGGTGCCCAGGAAAACTGCGGCTACCTTAGCTCCATTTCCCATACGCAGGTCCACGTCACCCTTGGCTAGTGCTTGCGCGTCCCTCAGCCCCTGTACATGATTAGAAAGGTGAGAACCACAACCGGTATCAAATACCCAAGAAGATGTACTAGCAAAGTTAATATCTATCATATAGAGTGATGAAAGAATTTTACCTGACGTTGTCACACAACCGTCTTTCTTGTCTTTCAAGTACTTGGGGCAATTGCGTTTCCAATGCCCTTTGCCATTACAATAATAGCAATCCGCCCCCGCGTGTTTGTTGACCTTGGGCTTGGCCTTATAAAAGACCTTGCCTTTTCCCTTGCCGGATTTCTTGAAAAGAGTCTTACCCTTTCCCTTGTCCTTCCTCACCCCAAGGTTCATATTCTTCATTTTCATGGAAAGAACATCCTTGGGTTCACTCCCACTAGCCTCCATGTCCCTCTCCGCTTGGGTGAGGAGTGCATGGAGTTCATGGAAACTCTTTTCCATGCCATTCATGTTATAGTTCACCCTAAATTGGGTGAGCTTAGGTGTGAGTGAATGAAGGATCTTTCCCACCACCAATTGCTTCGGAATTTTGCACCCTAGACGCTCTAAGGTGTCCGCGTGCTCAAGCATTTTGAGCACGTGTGGGCCAACCTTTTGGCCCCTTTGAAGCTTGGTGTAAAAGAATTTCGTAGCCGCCTCATATTGGAGAATTTGAGGGGCTTGCGAAAACATCGACGTGATCCTCGTGAATATCGCATATGCATCGAGTGATATCAATTGGAGTTTGAGTTTGGGTGATATTGTGCAATGAAACTATTCAGAAAGACGAGCTAAACAATGACAAATTGAACTAAGGTTAGACACTTTGCAATTGCTCTGTTTTTGTTTGAACTGGTTTCTTAAAGAAATAGATAGAACCTTAACCAAAGCACAAAGCCAATGGTTGAGGGTTGAACCTTTATCCCAGCACATAGCTAAGGGTCTAAGCTCACTTCCAAGCACAAAGCAAAGGAAGTTGTCTCAAGCACACAGCCAAGAGATGTTAACAGAAACAGGGTTTCAATTTTATGTTTTACTTTAAATCTACCTTTCATTCATTAGGAAATGGCCTTATATAGGCAAGGAGATTACATCCTACTCGTTCAATACATCCTAGGGACACAATTGGCTTACAAAAGAAACAGAAATAACAGCTACATTGTTCAGAATAAAGCAATAAAGTAGAAAAGCAGTTCTAATGGGACAATCTGCCTTAATTGGGTTGTTTAGGTTGAAACTGGTGGAGGAGTGGACTTCCAAGCTTGATTCTTTAGCTCAACTGAAGTGGGATGGATGCCAAAGGTCCTGCTAAAAGGCCCTTGAGCTTGTTTGATCAAAACAGGAAAGTTTGATAGTGACATGTTAACTACTACAAAAAGGACTGAAATCTGGACAGTTTGAAGTTGTCCCTAGGCTAACTTTTTGTGTGTGCATTTCCTGGAAGAGAAGTCATGGGCAAAGTTTTAGAGGACCTTCCCAAGGACTAAGGTTGATGGTTGGTTAGGCTTGTTTGAATGTGTGAGACCCCCATGGACCCTGTTTAGAAAGACAGTGACTGGCTGTTTTAGGCTGAGAGTTGTTATTGTTGTGTTGGGTTTGTCTTGCTGTTGGCTGAGTGTTGTTGTGGCTTAGTCTTGGAAAGTGGATGGCTAGGCTTTGTTCTGGTTGGTGTGATGTTGTCTTAGCTGGCCTGAAGTGGTGGTTACTTGGACTGAATAGGACATTGTCATAACTAGTCATGGTGTTGTCTGAATGGATGTTGTTGTCTTGATGTTGTTGGTGTTGAGTCTTGTCTTGAGCTTGTGTCTTGTCTTGATCATATACTCCCGTTGCAACCTCCCTTTCTTGAAAAGGATTTGCCCTCAAATCTTCATCACCTTCATCATCTGATTCACCATGGTAGGGACTCAGGTCTCCAACATTGAAAGTACCATGTACACCATAGCTTCCTGGTAGATCCACCTTGTAAGCATTTGTGCCTATCTTCTCCAATATCTCAAATGGTCCATCATCTCTTGGCATGAGCTTGTTTCTCCTCTTGTCTGGAAATCTCTCTTTTCTTAAATGCAACCATACAAGATCCCCTGCCTTGAACTCCCTTGCTTTCTTAGGTCCCTTGGACCTAGCCTTGTACAACTCATTGGACCGTTCAATCTGCTTCTTGACTTGCTCATGAATCTGTATCATTTGCTCAACTCTTTTCTTTGCATCATAGCTTGCTTTGCTTCCTTTGACTGGTGCTAGGTCTGTAGGCATGAGAGGATTAGTTCCATAAACTGTTTCAAAAGGACTTTTACCTGTGCTGCTGGAGGGAGCTCTGTGAAGGCAAACTCAGCTTGTGCTAGCCTGTGGTCCCAATCTTTTAATGACTTAGAAACAATGCTCCTTAAGATCTTTCCTAGTGTCCTGTTAGTGACTTCTGTCTGCCCATCAGTTTGGGGATGGTGAGAAGTACTAAACAATAACCTGGTCTTCAATAGCTTCCACAAGGTTCTCCAGAAGTGACTCATGAACTTTGTGTCTCTATCTGAGACAATGCTTCTAGGGACCCCATGTAACTTGACAACCTCCCTAAAGTATAGTTCAGCTACCCCTAAAGCATCCTCAGTCTTCTTACAAGCAATGAAATGTGCCATCTTGCTGAACCTATCTACAACCACCATGATTGAATCTTTTCCCCTTTGAGTTCTAGGTAAGGCTACAATGAAGTCCATACTGAGGTCTTCCCATGGCCTGTTTGGTACTGGAAGTGGTGTGTAAGGGCCTGCTTGAAAGTGTGCCTTGGCTAGTTGACAAGACCTGCATCTCTTGAGGGCATCTTGCACATCACTGATCATCTTAGGCCAATAGAACTGATCTTGCAATATGTCATAGGTCTTCTGCACCCCAAAGTGACCAGCAAGGCCATTGGAGTGAACCTCTTTGACCAGTAGTCCCCTATAAGGTCCCCTTGGCACACATAGTTTGTTTCCATAGAACAAGTAGCCTTCCTGAGCTGTGTACTTGCTCCCTTTCTTGACTTGTCCTTCCTGATACACCTCCCATTCATGTTTGAAGTCTGGGTCTTCTTGATAAAGCTCTTTCATAAATTCAAACCCCAACACCCTTTGTTCCATGAAGGTCAACATTACAGACCTTCTAGACAATACATCAGCTACAACATTGTTCTTACCTTCTATGTATTTGCTGGAGAATGAGAAGGATTGCAAGAATTCTACCCATTTGGCATGCTTGGGGTTGAGTTTGTGCTATCCATTGATATATTTAAGAGCCTCATGATCAGAATGAAGCACAAAAGGCTTAGGCTTCAGGTAGTGTCCCCAGTGGTTCAATGCTCTCACAATGGCATAGAACTCTTTGTCATATGTTGAATAATTAAGCTTGGCCCCATTTAGCTTCTCACTGAAGTATGCAACAGGTTTCTTCTCTTGAGTAAGCACAGCTCCTATGACAAGGCCACTGGCATCACACTCTACCTCAAAGAGTTTGTTAAAATCTGGTAGAACCAATATTGGAGATTTACACAATAGCTCCTTGATCAGATTGAAGGACCTTTCAGCCTTCTCATTCCACTTAAACTCTCCCTTCTTCATGCACTCAGTAATAGGGGCCATGATTGAACTAAACCCTTGTATGAACCTCCTATAGAAAGATGCTAACCCATGAAAACTTCTAACATCAGTAACAGTTTGAGGAAGGGGCCATTCCTTGATTGTTTGCACCTTCTCAGGATCAACTGCTACTCCTTTCTTAGAGATGATGAACCCAAGGAAGTAAACCTCAGGCTGCATGAAGGTGCACTTCTCTAGTTTTCCATACAACTTGTTCTCTCTTAAGACCTCAAACAACAACTTCAGATGCTGCAAATGTTCTCCCCTAGTTGAACTGTAAATAAGAATGTCATCAAAGTAAACCACCACACACTTGCCTAAGTAGGGCCTTAGGACCTCTGTCATCAACCTCATGAAGGTACTAGGGGCATTGGATAACCCAAAAGGCATCACCAACCATTCATAGAGCCCATGTTTAGTCTTGAAAGCTGTCTTCCATTCATCCCCTGCTCTTATCCTCACTTGGTGATAGCCCTGCCTTAGATCAATCTTAGTGAATACTTGAGCCCCACTTAACTAATCCAGAATATCATTAAGTCTAGGTATGGGGAACCTATACTTGATGGTAATGTTGTTGATGGCCCTACTGTCAATGCACATACGCCAAGTCCAATCCTTCTTTGGCACAAGCAAGGCTGGTACAGCACAAGGACTGAGGGATTCCCTGACATAGCCCTTGTCGAGCAGCTCACCTACTTGAAGTTGGAGCTCTTGTGTAGCCTTAGGATCACTCCTGTAAGCTGGCTTGTTGGGTAGGATAGCTCCAGGTAGTAGGTCAATGTGGTGTTCTATTCCCCTAAGTGGTGGCAATCCACTAGGGAGCTCAGTGGGAAAGACATCACCATAACTTTCTAGGATAGACTTGACCTCTTCAGGGATATTAATCATGCTCATCCCAGTCTCTTTGGCAAGTAATATGTACACAGGTTGTAACTCACTTAGCTCTTGTACTAGTTCTGATTCACTTATCAGCATGACTTCCTTGGAAGCCTCACTCATGGGGTTTGGGTTGATCTTTAAAGCAGGTGGTAAAGGTGCCATTGTGATTTTCTTCTTCCCATACTTAAAAGTGTAGGTGTTGTCCCTCCCATGGTGTATGGCATCCCTATCAAACTCCCATGGCCTCGCAAGCAAAAGGTGACATGCATCCATAGGTAGAACATCACAAAGACTCTCATCCACATACCCTTTTCCAATTGAGAAAGGCACAACACATTGTTTATCCACCTTGATCTCAGCCCCTTTGTTTAGCCATCTGAGTTTGTAAGGTAGGGGGTGGTCCTTGGTGGGTAGAGCTAGTTTGTCTATCAGTGTTCTAGAGGCCACATTAGTGCAGCTTCCACCATCAATGATGAGGTTACACACTATGCCCTTGATAGTACATCTGGTCCTAAAGATCTGGTGTCTTTGATCCTCTTCCAATGGTTGGAGTTGAGTATGCATTACCCTCCATGTTACCAAACTTAACCCTGCATCAGGCTCTATCAACTCCTCACTAGCCTCTACCTCAGGCTCTTCCATCTCATCATCACAGACCAACACTTCATCATTTCTCCAATGAGTTACTTCTAGGGTGCTCAGAGCTCTTTTAGATGGACATTCTCTAGCAAAATGTCCATATCCTTGACATTGAAAACTTTTTTTGAGAGGGGTAGTCTTCCTTTGGCCTGCCTCAACAACCTTGCCTTTATCAAGGTTGAAAGGGGTCTTAATAGGAACCAGAGGTTCTCCTATCTTGACTCCTACAAAAGGTTTGAAGGTGGGGGTTCTAGCAGGTGTCTTAGAAGCACTGGCCTTTCCCTTCCCCAACTTTTCTACCCTCAAAGACAAGTTGACAGCTTCCTCAAAGGAGTATATATTTTGTAGCCTGACTTTACTGGCTATTCTCTCATCCAAACCTTCTAAGAACCTTGCTATCTTTTGCTCAGATTTCTCAACAACCTCACATTGCAATGTAAGTTGTTCAACGTCCCTTAGATAGGACTCTACAGGTCTTTGGTCTTGCTTTAAGTGAGTAAGCTTAATGAACATGTCCTGAGTGTAGTCCCTAGAGACAAACTTAGCCCTCATTTTCTTTTTCAGTTTGAGCCATGACTTAACAGGTTCTTTCCCTTCCCTAACCCTCAAGGTGTTCATGTTTTCATACCACAGTGAGGCATAACCTTTTAGTTTCATGATAGCAACCTTAAAAGCCTTTCTATCAGTGTATCCTTTAAACTCAAAGACTCTTTCTACAGACCTTAGCCAATCTAAGAAATCATCAGGGTTCATGCTACCTAGAAAGTCAGGGATCTCTACCTTTATGTCTTTGTCCTGGTGTCTGAGAAGAGTTTGATCTGAGCCATCTGAGTCTGACATTTCAAACTAATCTACAGGTTGCCTCCTCCTTCCTCCTTGTGGGAAAGGTGCTCCTCTTCCTTGACCTCTGCCTCCCCTTGCATCATTGTTCTGTTGGCCCTCAAGGAGTTCATTGACAGATCTGGAGACCTCCATTATAGTTCTGGCAAGACCTTGAACTGTATTCTCAAGACCTGTGATTCTCTCTTCACTCATGGTTGGTTTTTGTATTTTTAATGTAGTTAGGTAAATGAACTCACAAACCAAAGCTCTGATAACCAATTTGCAATGAAACTATTCAGAAAGACAAGCTAAACAATGACAAATTGAACTAAGGTTAGACACTTTGCAATTGCTCTGTTTTTGTTTTAACTGGTTGCTTAAAGAAATAGATATAACCTTAACCAAAGCACAAAGCCAATGGTTGAGGGTTGAAACTTGATCCCAGCACACAGCTAAGGGTCTAAGCTCACTTCCAAGCACAAAGCAAAGGAAGTTGTCTCAAGCACACAGCCAAGAGATGTTAACAGAAACAGGGTTTCAGTTTTATGTTTTACTTCAAATCTACCTTTCATTCATTAGGTAATGGCCTTATATAGGCAAGGAGATTACATCCTACTCGTTCAATACATCCTAGGGCCACAAATGACTTGCAAAAGAAACAGAAATAACAGCTACATTGTTCAGAATAAAGCAATAAAGTAGAAAGCAGTTCTAATGGGACAATCTGCCTTAATTGGGTTGTTTAGGTTGAAAGTGGTGGAGGAGTGGACTTCCAAGCTTGATTCTTGAGCTTAACTGAAGTGGGATGGATGCCAAAGGTCCTGCTAAAAGGCCCTCAGGTTTGTTGGATCAAAACAGGAAAGTTTGATAGTGACATGTTAACTACTGCAGAAGAGGACTGAAAATTGGACACTTTGGAGTTGTCCCGAGGCTAAATTTTTGTGTGTGCATTTCTTGGAAGAGAAGTCCTGGGCAAAGTTGTAGAGGACCTTCCCAAGGAATAAGGTTGATGGTTGGTTAGGCTTGTTTGAATCTGTGAGGCCCTCATGGACCCTGTTTAGAAAGACTGTGACTGGCTGTTTTAGGCTGAGAGTTGTTATTGTTGTGTTGGGTTTGTTTTTCTGTTGGATGTGTGTTGTTGTGGCTTAGTCTTGGAAAGTGGATGGCTAGGGTTTGTTCTGGTTGGTGTGGTGTTGTCTTAGCTGGCCTGAAGTGGTGGTTACTTGGACTGAATAGGACATTGTCATAACTAGTCATGGTGTTGTCTGAATGGATGTTGTTGCCTTGAATGATGTTGTTGTCTTGATGTTGAGTCTTGTCTTGAGCTTGTATCTTGTCTTGATCATATACTCCCGTTGCATATTGACCAAATCAAGACATTCTTGACGTCATTTGTAACCTTTAAATAAAGGTCATACTCGGCACGAACCACCGCGGACGATCTTGGCGCGGGTTCGGTGGGGGGCTCTTCGATCAAGTAGCGAAGCACGTTATCGGATAACGCGGCGCTCTTGATCGTTGACTCCCATTCAACGAAGTTACTTCCGTCATCCTTTAGGACACACTTGTCCATGACGGATCTCAACCATGAGTCCTTACCCAAGGTTGCAGCGTTTGATGATGTTGACATAATGCGAATATGGTAACTACAACAAAAAGAAATATATAAACATTCATTGTAAATTTACTTGAAAAACATTTTAACAAGTTTAGCATTCATATAATGACCTCTCACTAAATTATATAAATGATTCCAAGACCCATCTTTTAAAAAAAAATAGTCATCGCATGCTACTTTTATCTAGAAATGGTAACTCATTACTTGACTAATTCTACCCTTAGAACTCTTGGTTGACGGATTTCAACTAAATCCATCTCCTAGTCCGAAGATAACGCTTATCTCGTTGAGTCGAATCAAATTTTAGCTTGTGATCGTATCACCCTACTTACCCGAGGTAAAAAGGGACCCACGAGCGTGGTAGCCCTAATGAACACGGGATTCATAGGTGTTATTAATTGGTAAGGCTAATCTCAATTTTTAAATATGTGAGAGATCTTGTCAATATAGTTATTAATTCCCTATAAGTGAACTAAGTCGGTGAATTGTGAATAACGTTGAATTGACAATAACGATAAATTAAATGCATGTGTGACGATTTTGGCATGAGCGGAAAATAAAGCAAGCAATCAAGCAACAATAAAATCCTAGTATGGCCACCTAGCTAATCAAAATTAACTAGATAGTTACAAATTCGGAAACCAACTCCTTGGTCCCTTGCCTCTTCAATTGGAACACATTCCAAAATGGCACCGTCTTGAGGGAGTCACCGGTCTTCTTAAAAATAATTACAAATGTACAAATATACAAATTCCTATTATACATTTATTCTATAAAATAAAATTATTAAATTATACAAACCGGCGATACGAGATCGCAATAAAATTACAATCAAACTGTTATTCCCTTACATTACGGGTAATAACGATTAAAAATAACTAGGCCATACTAGGTACAATATTTGCATAAATTATTAAATAAATGACATTCATTCATTCAACCATAAATAAAATAAATTGCTGCAAAATTCATGCCAAAATCGCCCTAAACCCATTCATGCTCATTGTAGCTCGATTTTACGGGATTTATTGATTTTTAACCATTAAAAATCAATATCAACATTTAAATCTCATTTAAATTTAAAATAATTAACTAAACTGATTTAGAACTCAAATTTAGTCACTACTAATTTTGTTGGTCATTAATTAGATCGATTTGATTTCATTTGCAAAATATTACGGTTTAGTCATAACGATTATGAAATAAAACCAAAATAAAATATAAACATCATAAAATTTGAAACCAAAAATTTTGTACATTCTGGAACAATTCCAGGAACTATAAAAATTAAAAAACATTTGCTCAAAAAATTTAAATTAATTTTATGAACAAATAGCTATTTATTTAATGGTTTTATCAAATAAAAACAATAGATATAGTAAAACAGTGAAACAAATTATGAAAGTTCACCAAGAGTATAAACATCAGAATATAAAATGTACCAAAAATTTTCAAGACCATAAATGGACGTTTCCATTTTATGAACATTATAATCTCATATTATCAACTTTTATCGTATAAAAATCAATGAACATGCAATACATAAGTAAAAGTCACGAAATTTTACATACAATATGTAAGACATGCATGTGATATTATATTAAAATTTCATTGCCTGAATCAACATGCAACTATTTTTAGTTAACTTTTAACTCATAAAATGCATGTTAACTCGGTTTAAACGCCAAAAATCAAAATAAATAGCAAATTAATCCCTAAAATAACGCAATTTCACCACAAACATTTTGAGGTCAGTAGGTCTACATGCACCAAAAGTTTTTGTCAGAATCGTATTTTAAATCAAAATCTTTGATTTATTATTTATCTTATAACTTTAATAAAAATGTCCAAAATGAACATGCATGCTACAAACTAGCTCTGATACCACATAAAAGTCCATAGACCTTAATTAGATTCCTCTAATTAGTTGCTAAATTAGTTGTTAATTTAGTATTTAATGATCTATGTAACATGCATGCAAATATAAAGACATTTATATAAAAGAAGAAATTTCCTCACATTGATATGGAAATAATATGGGCACAAAAAGAACTCTTTCTTGTTGTTCTTGAGCTATTAATATGGATGAACACAAGTAATCTCCAAATTAGAAGATCTCCTCTTAGTTGCACCAAGATGAACCCAAATAATCTACTCTTATTATTAACTAGATAATAAGATAGATATTATACTACTAATATTAGACTATATTACTAGACTAGTAATACTTAAGAAATATTAGTATATGAGAGTTTTTAGAGAGAAGTTTAGTTTTGAGAGATGTATGATAAAATAAGCAAGAATGAACTAGTGAATAAATTGAACAACAATTGCTCTATTTATAGCCAAGAGGGCCGGTTATGATCATCACAAAAGAGTGATTTTTTCTTCTTATTTTATTGCCATGCAAAGTGATAATGTGTTGTAGTGAATAAAATGATTTTAGGTTCACTATTCATGTAATAAGCACATGTTGCTTGTGAGTATGAATAAGAACAACCATCATCACCATCCACTTCAAAATGACCGGCCATGTGAGCCTTGTTTTGATCCATTTTGATTTTTGATATTTGTCCCACAAATACTTATTGATCATATGCTTAATTATCTTGTATAATTAAGTGTTAATTTGATCATATAACAATTATATGATACAAATAAATAAATAATATGTACTTAACATTTTAAGTAATATTTTACCATTATATCAATATATAATGGGTCCCACAATGCTTAGTTAATTTTTTTTACAACTCTTTGTAAATATAATTAACTAATTACCTCTATCTCAAAACCTCAACTAATTTAGTAATTTAACGATTATTTACTAAGTTAAATCTTATTTAATCGTATTAAAATAAGATATAAATTTATTAGTCAATTATCGCATAATTGAAAAATAAACTTAATCGAATTTGAGTTCTTAACTCAATTTCTAACAATTAACTCTCGTACATATCGAATATATGTAATGTACTAATTAACTGTATCATATACAAATAATTAGTTACTATTTGGCTTTCATCCTTTAGGTGTGACCGAAAGGGATCAGTTGATCACCGCCGTCATACGAGAATAACGTCAAACTCTAGTCAGCCAACCGTTATTGATTTACGTTAATCAACTGACTAATCATATATATAGTCAATAAATATCCCAATTATATTCCTTAATAAGATTTATCATGTGGCGCACTATTGTGGAGGACACCTACTCCAACAGAAAGGTGTTTCACGGTCGTGAGACAGCTTTCACGATCGTGAAACACCTTTCATGGTCGTGACCTTGCCAGTCCATGAAGTCTTTCGAAGCCCATCTTTCCTCCATTTTGTAGACCTATAAATAGATCCTTTTGTGTAATTAGAGGACACGAAACCCTAGACTCAAAATTAGTTAGATTAGATTAGATTAGTCCTCCTATGTAGTTTAATATTTTCTCAATTACTCTTTAATTAGTTTTAGATCTAGTCATGTAATTGGATTTCTTGGTTTTGTACTTGAAGATTGGTGACAAAGTCTTCTCCTTTATTCAAGATTTCCTCTTTTATTGTTCATCTTTTGCCTTAATTAGTTGGTATATCTTCTTAATCCTTTTTCATATACTTGCTAATCTTGTCATTTCATTACACGTTTTGTTTCCTTCTTATCATTATGTCTTGTCTTAGTTTTATATCTTATTCTTCCATATTCCTCATGTTAAGTAGTGAGTAGTGATTAATCTAGGGTTAGTGGGGGATAATGGGTTTTAATGAGGGTTAATCTTTGTTTGTTGGGTTGATTTGTTGATTATTTATGTTTCTTCCAACTCATGCATACCACATGTTTAATGAAATGCTTACTTGACAAACTTGCATGATTCATGTTTATTATACATTTCCGTAAGATCGATAGCCTCGGAATATGTTAGGATTTGCATATAGTTGATATATCGACCTTGTGTACGCGAGAGCTAGCTTGGTTCGGTATTTGGGAGGGATTGTACGATCGAGAGCCTCAATCCACCGCGCCCAAGTTTGACTACCCATTAACTATGAACCCGACTCACTAGAACTCAAATTACCCATTTGAACCCACCGATCCTAGACTTTCCTTTTATTGCTTGTTATTTAATTATCTTAGTTTTGTCTTACTTTTCTACTTATTTGCATTTACTCAATGTTCTTAGATTAGTTTCAAATCCACTTCTATATCGTGACACCCCTTAAGCATTGCTAGTCTAGACTTTGCATATCGAATACCCACCGTCCCTGTGGACTGACCTTGACTTGCCACCGTGCTAAGTCTTGTTATAAATATCGTTTGACACATCGAAACGACGCGTGTCAAAATGGCGTCGTTGCCGGGGACGATGCGATGTATTTGATTTGCTTTCTAGACTTTTCTAGTTGTGCTTGTTTGCCTTGAGGAACTTTGTTTCTCAAGGTTATTTCTAACCCTTTTATTTAGTTTCTTTGTTTGTAGTTTTCTTTTATTTGCATAATCTTCAATGATGACACAAAACTTTCAACAAGAAGAGTATGGGCAAGGTGAAGCTTTTGGCTATGACTCTCATGAGTGTAGAGGGTTTGTTGAGCAAGATAACATATTCCTATCCTCTAACTCATATAATGAAAGCCCAAGCTACTACCCCGTCTCTCCTTATGAAATCCCCCATGTCCAACCTCCACAACAACAACAATTCCAAACTACTTACAACCACCCACAAAATCAACCACCCTTCTTCCCACAACAAGTTGACAACCATGAACTTGATGAGCAAAGTTTAATCTTTCAACTTATGCGAATGAAAGAAGAAGCCCAAGCAAGGGACATGGTTCTCAATGAAATTTTAGCCCATGGGAGAATGTTGGCTATTAAATTAGATCAATTTCAAGCCCACCAAGAGCGAGATGAAGAACGAGAGGAAAATGGAAAGATGGATAACAATGAGACATTTCCTCTTGCTTCTTGTCACACACCCTCAAAAAATGATATGGGAAAGACTTATGCTTCCCCTTGGGGAGGAGTTTTGATAGAGGATGATAGTGACGATGATGATGAGTATATGATTAATAGTGTAGAAAGTGTTTTGACTCCTTCATCTCCTCTTTCTTGTATGACAATGAGCCTTTCTTCCATTGAGTTTGATGCTAGTGGAGCAATGGAGAGTGGTGAAATAAAAGATTCGAGTGAAACCCCTTTTTTTGATGATGCCTTTTCAAAGGAAGAGGAGTTAAATGATAATGGAGAAATGGAGGATGCGGTAATAGAGAACTTGAATGAATTTTCCCTATTTGAAGACTCAATATCTAGTGAGGATGAATGTGAAGCGAATTATGAGCCAACTACTCTTCCTCCCCCTACTTGGGATGTTTATAATGACGATGAGGAAGACCCTTTGCCTCACTTTTCTTTTATAACCCATGAAGGGGGTTTGTGTGTCATGGAAACTTGTGAAGGTGAAAGGAGGAATTTTAAGCCCCCAAAAGAGCATGAGTCGTACTTTCTACCTTTTATTGACAAAGGTTGTGACTTGATTTGTTTTAAGCACCACAAGGGCCTTAGTTTCGTGGCCAAGTTGGATTGGATGTGGGTCTACTTTGTATCGAAATGGACAAAGCCTTACTTTTCCTTGTTCGAATCTTACGCCCAAGCCTTTGATCGATTATTAAGAGCATTAAGTGGCATGGACAATGTCAATGAAGAATCGTTCCAACAAAATCGGCTACTTGATTGAGTTTGGTGGAGTCCTCACCATAACCACCGTTTGTATATACTCTTTAACTTACCTTTGCATTGCATCTTAGTTCTTTTTATCTTAATTCTCCTTTGAGTCTTAGAGGCTATGCCTCAAATGGTTTGGGGAGGTTAAGATTGTATCTCACGTAGTTGCACTTTTAGGTGCCATTTTTGGACTTTCCCGTGGTAGGTACCCCCATGAGGGGCATTGCATTTATGCACATTACCGCCGCGACGAGACTCTGATATGGCACACCTTGTTTTCCTTTTTATCTAGACTTTCTTGTGGTAGGTACCCCCATGAGGGGCATTGCATTTTTGCACATTACCACCACAACAAGACTCTAGATTAGCATATAGTTTAGCTTGCATTCACTTAGATCATGCACTTTGTATTATATCACTTTGCATTTAGTTTTAGGAATATTGATTAGTTCATGCATTCATATAGAATTATTTCATTTGCATAACTAAGGAGTACATATTGTTTTTATTGTGAATATTTCTCAAAAATCAAAAACCCAAAAACAAGTTTTTATTTTTCAAAATATTTAAAAAACACAAAAACATGTTCTTTTCCTTTTAGAAAATCATTCAAAAACTCCAAAAACATGTCTTTCTTTACTTTCAATAATCTCATTTCATACATTGAGGACAATGTATGTTCCTATGTGAGGGATGGGAAACTATCTTCTTCGTTTTAAAATTTTGAAAAAAAAAATCCAAAAATATGTTTTATTTTGCATTTAAAATCATTCAAAAATCCAAAAAAATTGAAAAAGTTTGAAAAATCCTAAAAATTAGCTTGTATATATCTTAGTTTGTGTATATATTTGCATTGTTTTCTTATAACCTCCATACATAGGTCCGCTACACATCGCTAAGAAACGTATTGAAGGGATTAAGAAGACCGCCATGGTATGATCGCTCATATTCATTCCCCTTCTTTATTGCTCTACTTCTTATCATTTGAGAAGTTTTGGAGGAGTTTGTTGATGATTGCGGTGTGGATTTTGATGAATTGGCGGCTGTGTGACTTATGTGTTGTTAGGGGGTTTCATTAGATTAACTCTCACGTAGTTCACTAGAGCATTTGCATTAGTTTGTATATATGTTGCTTAATTATAGATCATGGCATATAGTTGCATTTAGGAGAACTTTTTAAAATGCCTAATTTGGAAATTGAACAAGTTTGGATAGGCCCTTGTAGATACTTTTTTTGCTTAGCACTTTACCTATTAAAATAGATTTTGAAACACCCTTTAATGTGTATTTTTAGTATAATTTTTGCACCGTTTCCTAGAGCCTAGTCAAGGGCTTGCATTTACCATCTCGACCATCCCCATGGTGTGAAAATTCCTTGGTGAACGCTTTCCTAGGTGACTCTCGAGGCCATGTAATTTTCCAATCATCACATTTCACTACATTTGACAAAAAGGAAATTCTTCCATCACAAGTCCAAAAATTGAGTTCAAACCAATTGAAAAAGAAAAGCTTGAAATTTTGCATTATTTTTACCTTAGTCCTAACTTAGGAAGTGCATATGGAGACTTCTAGGTCCTTCTAGAGTACCCTCACTACATATGGGGTGGCTCTCAATGTCGCTTCGGCGAGGATTTGCCTATTGTTGGTCTCCGCCGCACATCTTTTGCTAGACTACCTTGCTCTCAAAAGGCACCCAAGTCAAGCTAGAATTCAAAACAAAAAGAAAAAAAAAATTCCAAAAAGAAAAAGAAATCAAATAAGAACTCAAACATCTCGTTTCCTTACCTTTTTTATTATTACTCCTACGTTACTTGGCTAAGAGGGGACGACCCTTCTTTTCACTTAGGTGAGAGGCGGAATTCCGATCCTACAATGTCTTCTAACACCATGGGGACCTCGCTCTCCATTCCGCCTTATCACCCTTGACAAAGCATTCTAGTGAACGTGAACGAGTACACTAATTTTACACATTGAGGAGGTGATTCATCTCTATATTCTTAGGCTTATTTCTTTTTAAAACTAGGGACTACATAGAGGTTTGCATGCTTGAATCGTTTCCATTTTGGATTAATCCCGGCACATGGATGAGGCATGTTGCTATTTACTTTTGTTGATGCATTCCTATTTGTTTTGTGTGCTTTATTGATTAAAATGCATCGGGATTTTGGCAAGACCCCACTTGCCTTGCACGAAGGTATCCTACCTCATGGATACCTTATTGTGAGTTGAAGGGACGGAGCAAGGCCCATTAATTGCCTTGTATCGGTTAGATTTTTAGCATAGTTAAATAAGGGTCGTGACTTTGTTCATCCTTACTGTGACAACCCTCACGAATGCGGAAATATAAAACATACAAGCATGTGAATTATCTAGCGGAAATATAAAGCTTTTAAAAACTTTTATACATGCAAGAAGAAGTATACGAGGAGTGTCAAATATTACAAACTAAAGTACGAAATAAACTACTACAAGAGACGAAGTCTCTCCAAATGTTAACAAAGTAAAAGTGTTTAGCAAACTAGCTAATTAACGACTAGAGGTGAATCTTCCAGGGACAACGCCCGCTAGCTCACACCCGAACCCAAAATAGCATAAGCAAAAAGCCATCCAAATCAAGCAAGCTGTTCATCCATGAAAAATATGAACGCCACAGTCAGTGGGGAGTAACTCCGGGTTCTCCCAGCCATATCACATTAAACGTACATAAAAGGAAATACAAAAGTAGAAGCTTGCATATATAGATATACATGTGAAATACGATACGGATAGATAGGCAATTCAATATACAATGGTATGAGCATAAGAAGTACAAGTCCGAATCCATCATGTTATACAAAGACTCGGGGAAGACACTCTTAGACAACCGAATACGCTCACTAGGGCTTACATCTCACCGTTAGCGGTATAAGTTTGATAAGATTGAGACTCAACAAACAAACCATGCAAAGTCATGCAATGATCATGAATAATCAATCATGTAATCACGCATCCAAACATAACGACACAAGAGGACATCTCCCACGGTAAATGAAACGCACTAGCACCG
>JAIUZE010004746.1:0-21274 GCA_022085475.1 Heliosperma pusillum | reverse complement strand
AACCATCGTAGGTGCGACGATTAGGAGAATACCTACTTTGGTATTTGTTCTTAGGCCTTTTACTAGGACCGAAGGTTATTTCTTAATCTCTTGTTTTATATTATGCAATTTCATTTATGACTAGAAATTCATATAGTTATAATTTCATTATAATCCGAAAATTTAAAGGGAAGTATACCGATAATTCCCACAAGTGGTATCTGAGCCTTATAATCCGAAAATTTAAAGGGAAGTATACCGATAATCCGAAAATTTTATATGTTTTTCAATAAATGATTGGTATAATTTTTTTTTTTTAAAAAAAAAAGTTGCTTTATTTTTTCCAGCCGAGAATTTTTTTTTGAGCCGTGAATTGTTTTTTTTATTAGCGTTCCATTTTTTACTCATATATGTTGTTGTTTTAATGTGTTAAGATAATAATATAATGAATTAGTTGATGTTTTGATTTAATGAGGATTAAATTGAAATGAAAATGGAATTTGTTTTGGATGTTAAAGAACATTCATTGTGCTAAATTGTTCGGTATGAATTTACAAAACAATTATGATTAGTTGAGTATTTTGATAATCGATTAATCATGATTTAGATATTCATTTTAAAAGGTTAATTTGAATCATCTAGTTTGTATCAATGTTTAATAATGATTAGATGTTGAATGTTTGTACCGATCTAGTTTTATTAGCATGATCAAATTAAAAAGATTAATTTGTATTTTTTTTTTACTGTTTACCGTGGCTACTGCTACTGTTTATAAAAAAAAAATTAGGTTTTTTTTTATTTAAAACCGAGAGAGAGAAAAAGCAAAATTAAAAAAAAATAAAATAAAATTTGTACCTGCTACTGTTCACGGCTACTGTTCATCCGTGAATAGTGAAAAAAAAAAAATTGTTTATAGAATTATAAAGATAATGTATGTTGTTTGTTGTTGTGAAAAAGTTCACAATGATAGATACCTATTATTTTAAAAAGGTTTAAAATAATGTTGAATTTAATTTATGTTATACCCGATAATATGAATTAAATTGGATTATGGTTGATTAAAATTGTTGTGTGCAATTAAGGAATTGTCACATAATTTTGATCATTTTAACGGTGGTTTGGATAAATTAATCATCATAATTAATGAATTATGTCTTGAATGTTTAATTTATTTTGTTGATGCATTTTATTTTGTTGAATGAATGAATGAATGGATGAATGGATTATTGTGGTATTTTTACAAGAGGTTGTAATTTGTATTGCTTAGTGTGGCCTTAGTAGATTGTGTTATCGTAATGATGGTAACATGGTCTTTGATGTATTTTGAGATCTCGAATCTCCCATTTGTAATCTTTAATTATAATTTTTAAATTAGAATGTAAATAGGTTTATATTTTGTAATTTTTAAAAATTGTATTTTTGAGAAGACGAAAGATGGAGATCGGATAGCTCACTCCCGCTATATGGACCAAGATGGAACATCAAGTCAAGCTTCTAGGGTCCATAAGGATGGATTCCAAAGTGTATTTTTGTTCTATTTTGATAGGATAGGCCACACTAGGACTTTGTACTTTATTTTTCATTTTTCTGTTCTTATTGTTTTCTTTTGCATGATAGTTAGTGCATCATATTCCGCCTAAACCAAACCACCTACTACTTAATTGCATGAAAATTTACTCATATAGATTGTATGTTAATTATCATGGACATCCAAATGTCACTCAAAATTCTAAAAGCTATCATCTTAAATTATTCATTCTCAAAATGCTAGATCATTCGTTCACTTAAATGAATAATATTAAAGCTGATGGACCTTCCTCTAAAACCTAAAATTGAGATTAGTCTTTATAGGGAAAACTGCTTTGAATCCCTTCTTCGTCGGTAGGCATATAGGACCTTACTCTCCATATGACACCTTCTACGTTGGGTAAGTAGTATGCGTTGACCTATTTTACCTCAACATTATAGTCCGAGTAATATCTCGTGATTATGATGGACTAAAGATAGAATTTACAGAAATTTATCGACCAGGAATTCTAAAAGTAGAATTAGCCAAGAAGTTGGCTTATCAATTTACACAAATTGAGTCTTGGGATCATTTATATAATACTTGAGGGAGGTCAATTGTATAAATGCAAGAGTCTTCGCATTAATTGGTTTTGCATTAGACTTAATTAAAACGATGAAAAAGCTTATTATGTTTTATCTCCTTTTCGCAGTGTAACATTCATTTATATCGATAAAATTGTTATAACAAATGGCTGGACATACTGATGCCCCTATGCCAAGTGCCACGCTCGCACGCGAATCCTGGCTTAAGATGTTCATGGACAATATGAACCAGTACACGCGACTGAAGAATAACGGGTCCAACTTTGCGGACTGGGAGGCATCATTACGGAATGCTGCCATAGCTGACGGCAAGCTCAAGTACTTGACTGAGCCACCACCGCCTAACCCAGGCCCCAATGCAGGAGCAAATGAATCACTTGCTTATAGTGATTTCGTAATGGAGGCGGGTGCGATAAAGAACGTACTCATCTTTTCAATGGAATCCAATTTGCAAAGACGATTCATTGCCCAAGGTGCAAACAAGATTTTCACCACGCTCACTAACGAGTTCTCAAAAGCACCGCAGATCGTTATGTATGATCTTACCACTCGCTTCTTTGAAGCGAAACTCCAGAAGGGCCAACCGGTTAGCCCACACATTCTCGATATGATCGAGAATCTCGAAAAACTGGAGGCACTTGATTGCAAAATCAAAGAGAGCGTGGTCATTGACCGCATGCTTCATTCACTCCATGATGGTTTTGCCCAATTCAGGGAAAATTACTACATGAATGATTTGAAGAGAAATCCTCATCAGCTACACTCACTTCTCATACAGACTGAGAAGGATCTAAAATTGAGTGGGAGCCTGAAGCAGGACGTTCTCTTGATTGCAAACAAGGGTAAGGGTAAGGGCAAGGCTCAGGCCGACCTAGCTGTAGGGAAGCTGAAGTTCAAGAAGCCAAGAAAGGGCAAGAGTGGGCCTGGTGAGACTAGCAGTAGCTCACAAGGCAAGACAAAGAGCAAAGAAAACATGGAGTGCCACCATTGCCACAAGACTGGGCATTGGAGGCGGAACTGTCCCGTGTATGTTGAAGATGTAAAAGCAGGCCGCGTCACTCCTGTTGGTATGTCACCTTTTATTCATATGATTTAGATTAACCATGCAAGTTTCGGAACTTGGGTACTTGATACTGGTTGTGGTTCTCATCTCTGTAATCATTTGCAGGGCCTAAGAAACATCACAACTCTCGAAAAGGGTGATGTGGACCTGCGAGTGGGGAATGGAGCAAGAGTAGCTGCCATTTCAGTGGGAACATATGTAATCCAACTCCCGAGTGGATTTGAGTTATTTTTAAATAATTGTTACTATGTACCCAGTTTATCTAAAAACATTATTTCTGTTTCCGTACTAGATAAGGACGGTTTTTCATTTATAATAAAGGATAAGAGCTGTATTTTCTTTTTTAACGAAATGATTTATGGTAAAGCAGTTTCCATGAATGGGATTTATGTTTTAGATCAAACCACAGATATATTGCATGTGAGTAATAAAAAGGTAAAGGTTGGTGACAAAGATCAAACCTATTTATGACATTGCCGTATGGGACACATAAATGAAAAACGCGTGAAGAAGCTCATTGACAATGGGACTATCTCCCCATTTGACTATGCATCATTTGGCACGTGTGAATCATGTGTCATAGGCAAAATGACTCGAATTTCCTTCAAAGGTGTTGGAATGCGCGCTGCTGACCTATTAGGACTCATACATACTGATGTGTGTGGACCTATGTCAATCAACGCTAGAGATGGCTATAGATATTTTATCACTTTCACGAACGATTTGGGTAGATATGGATATGTCTACTTAATGAAGCACAAAAGTGAGCCCTTTGATAAGTTCAAGGAATACAAGAATAAGGTTGAAAACCAGCTGGGTAGAAAGATTAAAGCACTACGTTTAGATCGTGGTGGCGAATATCTTTCGAATAAGTTTGATCAACACCTTAAAAACTGTGGTGTAGTACTACAGTTAACTCCACCTGGAACACCTCAATTAAATGGTGTGTCCGAACAAAGAAATCGAACATTACTTGATATGGTTCGATCCATGATGAGTCACACGGTAGTGCCTGATTCATTGTGGGGCTATACTCTTTTGTCAGCTGCTCTTATACTTAAGCGAAGTCCGTCTAAAGCTGTTGATAAGACCCCATTTGAAATGTGGAAGGGAACAGTCCCTAACTTGTCCTTTATTCGGGTTTGGGGCTGCGAGGCTTATGTCAAGTGGAGACACGAGGATAAGCTCGGCCCGCGATCGGTCAAGACATACTTTATTGGTTATCCAAAATGAATGTTTGGTCATTACTTCTATTCGCCTACCGAACATCGAGTTTTTGTTGCGGCTAGTGCGAAGTTCTTAGAGAAAGAATTTCTCGAGAACAAGTCAAGTAATAGAACCTTCGATCTGTCGGAGATTCAAGAACCAACAACCGAGCAACCGATGGAGGAAGATGTTCCTTCATCTTCTGCTGCGGTTAATATTCCTGAGGAACCTAGAAGGTCGGGTAGAGTCTCCATACCTCCAGACATATACATTGGTATGGTCGAGGAGAACGATAGAGACGATGTTTTGCTCCTAGAGAGTAACGAACCCGCTACCTATAAAAGAGCCATGACCTGTTCCGACTCAAAGCTATGGCTTGAGGCCATGCAATCCGAGATGGACTCTATGTATGAGAATGACGTATGGGATCTGGTTGATTTGCCTGATAAGGTTCGGCCTCTTAAGTGCAAATGGCTTTACAAGATAAAGCATTCCGTAGGGGGACAACCAGACACCTATAAGGCACGACTAGTGGCAAAAGGTTTCACTCAAGTGCAAGGATTGCATTATGATGAAATCTTTGCACCCGTAGTCATGCTACGTTCCATTCGGATAATCTTAGCGATTGCCGCTTTTCATGACTATGAAATTTGGCAGATGGACGTGAAAACCGCCTTCTTAAACAGTTATTTGGAGGAGGAGTTGTACATGGTACAACCCAAAGGTTTCATTGACCCTAAAAATCCTAAGAAAGTGTGCAAGCTTAGCGTTCCATTTATGGACTTAAGCAAGCTTCTCGGAGTTGGAATCATCGTTTCGACCAAGTCATAAAAGCAAATGGTTTCATTCGATCGGTTGAGGAACCATGCTTATATGTCAAGTCGAGTGGGAGTAAAATCTTTTTCTTGATATTGTATGTTGATGACATACTCTTGATAGGGAATGATATCCCTCTCTTATCTTCGGTTAAGGTATGGTTAAAGAACCATTTCCAGATGAAAAATCTGGGCGAGGCACGGCGCATATTGGGAATCCGTATCTACAGAGATAGATCACGACGGATGTTATCACTCAGTCAGGAGTCTTATATAGATAAGATTCTTGAAAGGTTCAGCATGACCAACTCCAAGAAGGGGTATCTTCCAATGACGTCTGGGATGCATTTGAGTAAAGCTCAGGCACACAAGACATCTGAAGAGGTCGAGCGCATGAGTCGAATTCCTTATGCATCAGCTATAGGATCGATCATGTATGCCATGATATGCACACGTCCAGACGTGGCATATGCTTTGAGTATGACCAGTCGGTACCAAGGCAATCCAGGTGAAACGCACTGGATGGCTGTTAAAAATATCCTTAAATACCTACGGAGGACTAAGGATTGGGTATTGACTTATGGAGGAGAGACTGAGCTTTGCGCAACCGGTTACGCAGATGCTAGCTTCCAAACGGATCGGGATGACTCAAAATCTCAGTCTGGATTCGTATTTACTCTTAATGGCGCTGCGGTTAGCTGGAAAAGCTCCAAGCAGAGTGTTATAGCAGATTCTACGACTGAGTCCGAGTACTATGCCGCTTCAGAGGCTGCAAAGGAAGCTATATGTATGCGTCAATTCTTACAAGGACTTGCCATAGTTCCTAGTTCGAATGACCCGATCACCATCTATTGTGATAATAGTGGTGCCATCTTCCAGGCTAAGGAGCCTAGGTCTAGCAACAAATCTAGACATGTACTTCGGAAGGCTCACATGATCAGAGATTACGTGGAGCAAAAGGAGATAGTGATAGTTAAGATTGCTACGGATGATAACATAGCAGATCCTCTCACTAAACCGTTAAGACATGATAAGCATGAAGGGCACGTTACTTCCATGGGAATTAAACGTGTTCCTGAGTTGTATTAGCTGTTTGTATGAATTAGATACATCTTTTTCATATACTAATAATAACTTCATCGTATTGTTTTCATATTTTGTTTTTTCATGTGGATTGTATGAACAACATTGAACACCACAATGTGAACTGAATAACATTATATGTGTTTTGGTCCGTAATCGCCTACATGAGCTGATAACTCTGGCTATTATATTGTTAAGTCGATTGATGGTGGGTTCAACGAGCCATAAGTCAAACTGTTGACTGATCGATCACAAATACGAGTTATAAGGATACCTCGTAGGACATTGTAATTCGTGACGACGTTATGGAGTCCTAAATGTTTAACAACATTCGGTGCCAGGTCGTGGATTGGACGTCCATAGTGTTCCTAGAGTCGATTCTTTTGACTATCGACTGTCTCTTGAGATTAAGGCAGTTTTTGGGTGACTTTGGTTTCTTTCTCATAGTCGACCGTAACAGGAGGCCAAGCAGATTTTTACTGGGTCATTTCATACTGTGCTTACATCTGCAGGATTCGAGTTGAGGAAAATATCCAACCCTTTATCAGGTTTTGTTATTTCTCAGGGCCACTCGAGGAGTAGTAACTGAAATGCATGGCCATGCTCGAATAATGATTCGTTTATCAGTTGAGTTACTCTCTAGTCGGGAAAACCACTCTTGATACTGATCACTTGTAAAATACGACCTTTGTGAATGCGGACTTTGCAAATTGTTTTACATTGAGTGGGAGAAATTTAAGGATATGAGAATCGGTTATCGCACATACACTTGTAAGGACAAGTGGGAGATTGTTGGAGCTAGTGTCCTCCACATTAGTGTGATAACAACTAAGGTTCACAGGGTATACTTTGTATTATAATCAGTTGATTAACGTTTATCGATAACGGTTGGCTTGCTAGATAAGTTTGACGTTATTGTCATACAGATGGCGGTGATCAACTGATCCCTAAAAGTCACACCTAAAGGATGTGTTTGAGAGATGTGATTATTTGAGAAAATAATCATATTGATGCCTTATTAAATGACTAAAAGGTTAGTCGATATATTTGACTAAAAGGTTAGTCAAATGTGATGATGATACGATTATTTAATAACGATTAAATAATGTTAGCTGGTAATTGAATATAAAATGTTATATTTAATCAATGTATATAATGTTGGTCTAAACTAAATATAAACCGTTATATTTAAGTTGGCGGATATGTGTTACACGATATTATTATAGTGTATTGGTCCGGCATTACTCGGTTTATGTGACGGTCCATTACTAGTAATAATTAGAATACATATTACATTATGTACTTATTAAAATGATATGCTAACTACCTAATAGTGGTTGAGTTAAATAAGGAAACTAGGTTTTTTTTTTCTCTTCCCTCTTGATATCTCACGGCTACAAGGGAGTATTAAGAGGTAAAAAAATAAAAACCCTAATCTACTCTAATTCTGACGGCACACAAGGGTGAAAGAAGAGAAGAAAAATTCTGATTTTAATTCTCTCATTCATCTTCATATTCATTATCAATATACACACAAAATTAGAAGTAATTTTGGGTATTCGTTCTAGCACGACGAAGGCATTTCTTGAACCATCTTGGGTGCGACGATTAGGAGAATACAAATTTTGGTATTTGTTCTTAGGCCTTTTACTAGGACCGAAGGTTATTTCTTAATCTCTTGTTTTATATTATGCAATTTCATTTATGACTAGAAATTCATATAGTTATAATTTCATTATAATCCGAAAATTTAAAGGGAAGTATACCGATATTTCCCACACTCGGAAGTTTAAAGAAGGGGTTTGTTTGCAAACAATAAGATATAATCTCAACTCAATTGTATGAATAAACTGATTACAAAGTGTGATACACAGATTCACGATCCTTTCAGAGCCGTGGCGCGCGGGGAACCACGGATGGAGAAACGAGGGACAAGCGTAGAAATACGCATTTGTGGAGTCGCCACCAACTTTTGTGGGAAGTTGGAACCGTTCGAATACCTCATGTCATGTCGAGACACAAAGTAATAACATGAACACTAAGAACTCGTTACCCTGAAAATTCTATGTCTAGAATGACTCTCGTGGATGCCAATGAACACGGATGTTCACAGAGATCTGGAGTAAGGGGTGAGGGTACGTATTAGAAAGTTCTTTAATCGAACACCTAATCCCGCCCGCCTCGATAGCGACCTCTACTAATGATTAGGGAAACTCTTATGTAAACGATATGTAGTCGGTTATATGCATGAAATGCAACATCCACAGTTTAATCCTAGCATGTGAATTAATTATGTCGGTTGAACATATAGTTTAGCAATCAATTAGGTCAAATAGGAATTTAGATTGATTACATGTGAAAGGCAAACAAAACGTATCATACAATGATTAAATATAGCTATAAAAGAATTACAAAGATTACAACGGATCTAAGGATCTTTGTCGGAAATATGTCAAAAGGAAGGTTTAAAGAAAAGAAAGAATAAAAGCCTACACGAACAGATTAGCAGCGATACTAGAGTTAATAGTCGATTAATTAGTAATTAGGGCTACGTCGGAGCCAATCAGGAAGTTCAGAGACAGAATCCGACCCAGAACAGGCGCAACAAGTGATGCGTCCTCTGGAAGAGGCGCATCCCTCTATGCGTGTGTTCTAGAGGTGGGTTATGGCCGTGAAGCCAGAATTGCGATCAGTTAGTGTTCGTTGGTGATTTTACGATTTATTATTAATCTAAAAGTCGAATTGAAAGTGGTTTAAGTCATATTAATTACACTAATTATATCAAAGACGAATCCTAGAGATTTGATATGGACGAATCTAACCTCTAAAGGACACAATTTGATCTAAAAGACGACAAAAACCCACTAAAAATGATTATTAGGGATCCAAGACGAACTATAAAAAAAGGTGGTTTAAATAAAACTATAAGAGAAGGTTTTAAAAAGGTTTGGCATGTAGAGTCTATTGATCGAATACGAAAGAGGGGGGGTGAATTGAGTATTAAAAACTAACCCCACTTTTTCGATTTATATGATATGTAATTAATTATTTGATTCTATAGATTAAAATCAACTAATTAATTAATCAAAGTAAGTACTAGTAACGAAATAACGAAAAGTAATGAGAGTAAAGAGAGGCACACGGATTTTTGAAGTGGTTCAGTTTCACAAGTTGAAACCTACGTCCATTATTCTCGATTAATAATCTTTAGTACATTTCTACGGATTACAAAAATTATCAACCCACTCGTATAATCAAATATGATTATAACTCAAGGTGAGTATCGCTAAATACTCTATACTATCTTACGTTAATAAGAAAGTACAATATAACTCACACAGATTCTCGTTAAAGAATAGTAAGATTATGTGATGTACTATTATCCAATAACGTATTTCACGTGAGCGATTGACAAAGATTGATGTACGACTATATTGAAAAACAAACACTAAAAAAAATATTTTGCTCAAGGTTTGCTTCAAAAATGATTTTGGAAAATTCTTTCAATGTGTATGTAAGTCGTTCTATTATTTTTTTTATGACTGAGATGGAATGAGTATTTATAATAGAAGCATAGGAGATATGAAATCTAAAACCCTAGCTTAATATATAAGAAATATATTTATCTTTAATATCTCAAAATATTATTTGTTTTATCTTTTAGAAATATATTTACCTTTAATATCTCAAAATATTGTTGTAAAGATATATTAGAATCCTAGGTTAAGGTAAACAAGGAAACAAGTCTATGATGGCCAAATTCCTATCTACACGAAACCCTAGGAGCGCGCAACCCTAGGAGGCACAATCCTTGGATCTCACGAATCATTAGGTGGCACAAACCCTAGGTGGGCTTATTATGTTAACAACAAATTTAGATAGAATATATTAGAAACCTTAGCTAGCATGACAACTCATAAGTTGTATTACTAACCAATAGAATCTCATAAATACATTCTGTAATAAAACTTTTGATAAATATAAAAATACTCTTTCTCTTTTTGAAAACATTTAAAATATTTATTTCCAAAATCATGCATCAACTTTTATCATCCAAAGTTATAGGTTAAAGCTATAACTTTGAACTCTAGTATGTAAATTTATAAGTGAGTCATAACTTTACAAACTTAAAATCACTCAAATGGAATAGTTACCGAATGATGACCTATACTATCTAATCTTCACAAAGATCTTCAGTATACGGATCATCACTTCATCTTGATCACAACGACCCTCCATCTTGAGTCTTGTGTTATTTGAGGTAGATCTTGCTTGAATTGTTTTTTTAAAGTTATAACCAAGGTAGCTATAACTTTGCATGTAAACTTCCAAAGTTATAACTCAAGCTCCTATAACTTTGTCTCACAGAACTTGTCAAAGTTATGCCTGAAGTTCCTATAACTTCGATCTTCTTTCTTGTAATTGTTGTTAGCTATGATAAGACTAAAGCACACAATTACATGCATATGATATATCAAGTAAAGCACATTATCAAGTATAAACATGTCATTATCAAAACTATAAAAATAGGTCCAACAAATTCCCCTTTTTTGATGATGACAAGTCTCTTATGATTTCTCTTATGATTGTGACTAAGTATGGTTCCCCCTCAACAAAATACTACCAAAGTTATAGCAACGTTGATCGCAAGAACATAACAACTTAGCCAAAGTTATAACTTGAAACACTTTAAGAGATAACGAGTCTTGAAAAGGAGCAAGCTTAAGCAAAGACTCAAATCATATAATTTTTCCCCCTCTTGGCATCATTGAAAAGACAAGAACAAGGATATAAAATGACTAGAATAACATACTCCAAGGCAAGAAATAGATATGCAAAATATGCAATACTAAACAATTCATAGCAAGCAAAATCAAATACTAAATTTCAATTTATATTACAAACCACAATTAAATGTGTTAGTGCCAATGGGTCGAATAGGATAGTGTATACATCCAAAATGGGCCGAATGGAATAATTAGTTTAAGACAAACAAGGGAAGACTAGAAAATCAAGGCAAATCGGGTTGGCGAATGATGTTGGGGTCAATGTAGTCGGGTCGGGTACGGTACTCAAGAGTAGAAAGGCGATCAAAGCACTTCTTCACATGATTAGCTTGTGCGGTGAGGCATGAATCAAAGTTCCGACCCTTCAAAGAGAGAGCCTCCATCTCAACATAAATTGTGTGCATACCGTCGCGCATTTCCGAACCACTCTTCATTAACGCACCTCCTTGGCTAACCAAGAATTGCATCCAGTCCCATTGCCTAAACATCTCTTGTCGAATATCGACAACATTCCTCTCAATCTTATCTAGGCAACCATCAACTCATGTCATCCTACTCCGCAACTCACCACTCACACCCGGCCCTCCACGGTCACGGGTTGAGCTAGAGCTCCCCATAGCAGCGGTTTTAACCACCTTGTCAACAACCGCATCGATTTTCTTGTCTTGCGCATCAAGGCGCTCCATAACCTTTCCCATAAACACTTCCAATTTTGATTCAAGCCCCGAAAAATCAGCCACATTCGGTTTCACAACAACCGAACCACCTTTTGACATAAAAAACAATTCCGGACCCAATGCCTCCAATTTCATGAATTTCAAAAACGTATCACACATATCATATTTCAAAGTAACACCATAGCTAGTCGGATCAACAACCCCCTTAGCCTCAAGAACCCGAGACACCCACATCCCATAGGGTAAGTCAAGGGTCGAATAGATTTTATCTTCGGTTACCGAAAAAGCAGTTTGAGAAATTCTAGAAAAGACAAGGAAAGAAAGATTGAAACGGTTACCTTCCAACCAATTCTTTAACACTATCATCTCATAGCAAGCAATTTTATCCCGTCCACCCCGACGCGGGACCACCGTGCTCCACAGAAAATTCAACAGAAACTTTAATTTTGGGGACAAATTCCCGGCCAACACACAACTAGACAATGTAGCCTCATCATCAAAATACCTCTTAACCTCCAGCTTAGCCGGGTCCGACAGTTCATCCCATGACGTACTCGGGTCAATTTTGATTCCATCATCAGGAACCAAAACCAGAGAATAAAAATCGTCAATGGTGACGGAAACTGCACGGCCATTCACCACGACATGCAAAACTCCAGATTTCAAATAAACAGAAGCATAAAACTGAATTGCCTTGATTGGATAAATCGGACCTGAAATCCGAGACACGTTCTCCCATTCTTGAAAATTCAAGAAATCGTTAAAGAATCCCAAAGCTTCATATTTTTCACACCATACTTTCGGGAAACTACGACCTCCATGAATGCCGTATTTAGCAACCCGGTTAACTAATTTTCATTCATCCTTTGTTAAACGAAGCTTGTCAAGTCCGGATGCCGTTTCTTGAGGTAAGAACTCGCGAAACGGAGACCGTGTAGTTGTCTCGATTTCCGTGTTGTCTTTGTCCTTGGAAGCTTCATCTTGTACCCTATTCTTCCCCTTATTTAATCGATGCCTTTTAGTACTCTCAAGAACCAAACCCGACTCAGTTTGGGTCAAATTGGGTGATTTTTGTTTTGGTTTAGGAGAGAGATTAGTGGGCATGTTAGGTGTTGGAACTTTGGAGTTTGGAGTGTTTGTATTTGTGGACCTTGTGGAAGCCATTGTTGATGGTGTTGATTGTTGTTGTTTTCGTGAAGAAGGAGAGAAGGTGGAGATGGTGATGTGTGTTGATAAGGATAGGGATAGGTAATTATGAAGGGAGTCTTGGGTTTTGTACTTTTGTACTTGGTCACGTGTAGGTGCCGACTTTTGAGCCTCTTTTTCCTTTTTTTTTTGTTTTTGAATTTAAGTAGGATAGTAAAAGGAATATAGGGTAAATATATGTGGGATATGGTAAGGATAGGATTAGATAAATAAAAGATATGGTAAGATATTGTTGTTTGGAGTTTCGGTCAATATAGGTTTCATGGGTAGAATTTTGGTTTAATTTGGAAAGTGAATAAGATGGATTTTTTGGCAAATATGTGGTCCATAATTCAATATTCATAAAATACTTAATATGCAAGATACTCACGTAAAATATATAATATTAAACACAAATATACTAGCAATGGAATACACGGACACAGTCATATAATCTTGTCTTATTCTAACCAATAAAGTAGGTTCATAAAATAAATATGACGAATTTAATTGCTACCGATTAAACCAATTCCCAACCGCAAAATCTCAAAACGTCTTCTCGCTAACGCCTTTGTTAAAATGTCAGCCCATTGATTTTCAGTACTACAAAATTCAATTTTAATGTTGCCCTTTTCTACATGGTCACGTAAAAAAATGATGTCTAATGTCTATATGCTTAGTACGAGAATGTTGAGCTGGATTTTTAGAAATAATAATAGCACTCGTATTATCACAAAATACAAGCATACAACCAACATTAACACCATAATCACATAGTTGTTGCTTTAACCAAAGTAGTTGAGAACATACCAGTCATGCAGTGATATATTCGGCTTCAGCAGTAGATAATGTAACCGAATTTTGCTTCTTTGAACCCCAAATAATTATGCATGGTCCAACAAACGTAGCGAATCCAGAGGTACTTTTTCTATCTAAAGAACATCCTGCATAATCTGCATCTGAATATCCTACTAGATCGAAATTACACTCAAGTGGATACCACAAATATAAATTAGACGTACCAATTAAATATCTCAAGATACGTTTAACTGCAATCATATGTGACTCTTTAGGACAAGATTGAAATCCAGCACAGACACATACGCTAAACATAATGTCAGGCCTACTTGCAGTTAAATATAATAAATAACCAATCATACCTCGATATGTAGTTTCATCGACACACTTACCATTTTCGTCTAAGGTCAACATTTTATCAGTTACCATAGGTGTGTCCATTGGATGAGCGTTCTCCATACAAAATTTTTTTATTAGCTCCTTGACATATTTTTGTTGGTGAATCTTTATTCCTTCTTTAGTTTGTTGAATTTTCAATCCTAGGAAAAATTTCAATTCTCCCATCATGCTCATTTCAAACTCTGAGGTCATTAGATCTGAAAAGTACTTGCACAATTTATTGTTAGTAGAACTAAAAATAATATCGTCTACATAAATTTGAGCAACAAGTAAATCAGAACCCACAGATTTTAGAAATAGGGTTTTGTCAACAGATCCTCTTTTAAATTTGTTTTGTAATAAAAATTTGGACAATCTGTCGTACCAAGCCCTAGGCGCTTGTTTCAAACCATATAAAGCTTTATCGAGTTTAAAAACATGGTTTTGAAATTTGCTATTCAAAAATCCGGGAGGTTGTTCAACAAAAACCTCTTCTTCCAAATATCCGTTAAGAAAAGCAGTCTTAACGTCCATTTGGTACAGTTTCATTCCTTTATGAGCTGCGAAGGCGATAAGCAAGCGAATAGCTTCAAGTCTTGCTACTGGTGCAAAGGTCTCGTTATAATCAATCCCTTCTTGTTGATTATATCCTTGAACGACCAATCAAGCCTTATTACGAACTATAACTCCTGAGTCATCCAATTTATTCATAAATACCCATCGAGTACCAATCACAGTTCGATTTGAAGGTCGTGGCACAAGATGCCAGACTTTATTACGTTCAAACTGTTGAATCTCCTCTTGCATTGCTACAATCCAATCGGATTTTGCAAGTGCTTCTTTGATGTTGGTAGGCTCTATGGTAGACAGAAAAGAATAGAATGAACAAAAGTTATTTAATGTTCATCTTGTTTGAACTCCCTTATTGAAACTTCCTAGGATACTATCCATAGGATGAGAACTCTTATATTACCATTTCTTAGAGTTCCTAGGCTCATCATCATCTGATAAACTCTCAATTTCCTCAAATAATTAAGAGTCAAGATTGGTTCCCCCTGAGTTGGACTATGGGGTTATAGCTAAAGTTGGTACAACTTCAGTTACAAAATCTTGATCTGGGTTCAAAGTTATAGCATCATCAGCTATAACTTTGGTTTCCTTTTCCTTATTTTGAGAAGAGACATTCGTATCATCAACAATTGTCTCAGTTCTCTTTTCAAGATCATTTGTGGATTTATCAAGTTCATCATTGATTCCTTCAATAACTTCTTCATTGATTTCCGGTAGGTCATCCCTTGAAAGGCGAAAGTCGGGATCATTCATGTCTTCTTCTTCATTCTGTTCAACTTGCTCAGGCACATTATCTTCATCAAATACAACATGAACACTTTCTTCTATGCACAAAGTTCGTTTGTTAAAAACTTTAAAAGCTTTACTATGATTAGAATAACCAACAAACACAGCTTCGTCACTTCGTGGATCAAATTTGCTTAAATTACTTTTTCCATTATTATGGACAAAACATTTAGTACCGAAGCAACGAAGATGAGCTATATTGGGTTTTCTCCCTCTTAAAAGTGTTGGAGTAGGTGTCCTCCACAATAGTGCGCCACATAATAAATCTTATTATGGAATATAATTGGGATAATTATTGACTATATATATGATTAGTCAGTTGATTAACGTAAATCAATAACGGTTGGCTGACTAGAGTTTGACGTTATTGTCGTATGACGGCGGTGATCAACTGATCCCTTTCGGTCACACCTAAAGGATGAAATCCAAATAGTAACGAATTATTTGTATACGATACAGTTAATTAGTACATTACATATATTCGATATGTACGAGAGTTAATTGTTAGAAATTGAGTTAAGAACTCAAATTCGATTAAGCTTATTTTTCAATTATGCGATAATTGACTAATAAATTTATATCTTATTTTAATACGATTAAATAAGATTAACTTAGTAATTAATCGTTAAATTACTAAATTAGTTGAGGTTTTGAGATAGAGGTAATTAGTTAATTATATTTACAAGGAGTTGTAAAATAAATTAACTAAGCATTGTGGGACCCATTATATATTGATATAATGGTAAAAATATTACTTAAAATGTTAAGTACATATTATTTATTTAATTGAGTCATATAATTGTTATATGATCAAATTAACACTTAATTATACAAGATAATTAACCATATGATAAATAAGTATTTGTGAGACAAATATCAAAAATCAAAATGGACCTAACTAGACCAATAGTGGCCGGTTATGATGTAGTTACAAGGGTGATGATTTTGTTCTTATTTTTACTCTTTAGTTACTTATTGAAAGTGACATAACAAGTAGAAATAATCATCATATATACTACAACACTCCACACAAATGCATGTGAACAAATCAAGCAAAATAAGAGCCCTTTATGGACTAAAGTGACCGGCCAAATGGCTTTAAAAATGGGCAATTGTGTTCATTTTTCACTACTTGATTTTGTTCAATTGTCATACTTCTTTCTAAAATACTTCCTCTCACTAAAACTCTCTTATACTAATATTTACTAAGTATTACTAGTGTAGTAATATAGTCATAATATTAGTAGTATAATATCTATCTTATTATCTAGTTAATAATAAGGGTAGATTATTTGGTATCATCTTGGTGCAACTTGAAGGAGGTCTTCTACTTTGGAGATTTTGTGTTCATCCATATTTATAGCTCAGAACAACAAGAAGGAGTTCTTGTTGTGCCCATATAATTTCCATATCAATGTGAGGAAATTTCTTCTTTATATAAATGTCTTTATATTTGCATGCATGTTACATAGATCATTATAAACTAAATTAAAAAAGTAATTTAGTAATAATTAGAGGAGTCTAATTAAGTTCTATGGACTTTCAATTGGTATCAGAGCTAGCTTGTAGTATGCATGTTCATTTTGGACATTTTTATTAAAGTTATAAGATAACTAATAAATCAAAGATTTTGAGTTAAAATACGATTCTGACAAAAATTTTGGTGCATGTATACCTACTGACCTCAAAATGTTTGTGGTCAAATTTCGTGATTTTAGGGATTAATTTGCTATTTATTTTGATTTTTGGCGTTTAAACCGAGTTAACATGCATTTTATGAGTTAAAAGTTAACTAAAAATAGTTTCATGTTGATTCTGGCCATGAAATTTTAATATGATCTCACATGCATTTCTTACATATTGTATGTAAAATTTCGTGATTTTTACTCATGTATTGCATGTTTATTGATTTTTATACGATAAAAGTCGATAATATGAGATTATAATGTTCATAAAATTGAAACGTCCCTTTCTGGTCTTGAAATTTTTTTTTACATTTAAATTCTGATGTTGATACTCTGGTGAAATTTCATAATTTGTTTCACAGTTTTACTATATCTAATGTTTTTATTTGATAAAACCATTAAATACAAAGCTATTTGTTCATAAAATTAATTTAAATTTTTTGAGCAAATGTTTTTTATTTTTATAGTTCCTGGAATTGTTCCAGAATGTACAAAATTTTTGGTTTCAAATTTTATGATGTTTATATTTTATTTTGGTTTTATTTCATAATTGTTATGATTAAACCGTAATATTTAGCAAATGAAATCAAATCGATCTAATTAATGACCAACAAAATTAGTAGTGACTAATTTTGAGTTCTAAATCAGTTAGTTAATTATTTGAATTTAAATGCGATTTAATGTTGATAGTGATTTTAATGGTTAAAAATCAATAAATCCCGGAAGAAATAGAGCTACAATGAGCATGAATTGAACTTACTTCGGACGATTTTGGCATGAATTTTGCAGGCACTTATTTTATTTATGTTTGAAATGAATGAATGTCATGTAATTTAATAATTTATGCAAATTTTGTACCTAGTATGGCCTAGTTATTTTTAATCGTTATTACCCGTAATGTAAGGGAATAACGGTTTGGTTGTAATTTTATTGCGATCTCGTATCGCCGGTTTGTATAATTTAATAATTTTATTTTTATAGAATAAATGTATAATAGGAATTTGTATATTTGTATATTTTGTAATTATTTTTTATGAAGACCGGTGACTCCTTCAAGACGGTGCCATTTTGGAAGGTGTTCCAAGTGAAGAGGCAAGGGACCAAGGAGTTGGTTTCCGAATTTGTAACTATCTAGTTAATTTTGATTAGCTAGGTGGCCATACTAGGATTTTATTGTTGCTTGGTTGGTTGCTTTATTTTTCGCTCATGCCAAAATCGTCACACATGCAATTTTATTTCTCGATTGTCAATTCAACGTTATTCACAATTCACCGACTTAGTTCGCTTATAGAGAATTAATAACAAAATTGACAAGACCTCTCACATAACTTAAAAATTGAGATTTAGCCTTACCAATTAGTAACACCTATGAACCCCGTGCTACCACGCTCGTGGGTCCTTTTTACCTCGGGTAAGTAGGGTGATGCGATCACAAGCCAAAATTGGATTGGACTCAACGAGATAAGCGTTATCTTGGGACTAGGAGATGGATTTAGTTGAAATACGTCAACCAAGAGTTCTAAGTGTAGAATTAGTCAAGTATTGGCTTACCATTTTTAGATAAAGGTAGCATGCGATGACTATTTTTGTCTAAATATGGGTCTTGGAATCACTTATATAATTTCGTGAGGGGTCATTATATGAGTGACTTGTTAAAATTGTTTTACAAGTGAATTATATATAAGCAATGAATGTTTATTTTCCATTGATATTTATTTTTATTCGCGCAATGACAATTATTTTTCTTCTATGAACTTATAAATCCGTTCAATCGTGGAAAAGGTTTCCATTATTTTATACGGTAGCATTTTGATTGCAATCTTCGTTTATACCACCGTAGCTAAAGACAAAATGAATTGTATCTTTTGATCCTCATATTCACCATTGCAAATGTCTCTTATGAAGAGTAAATGAATAAGTCACACTTAGTCAAAAGCGTTTTTGAATATTTTGTGACGCCTTCTTATAACAATGGTACAATCAATTTTTGCTCCAAAGAAAATATTTGTAATTTGGTATGTCGTCATTATACTCCTTATCGAGGCTTACCTCAAAAGAGGCCAAATCAGTTGGGATGACTAGGTTAATCGATTTATTTGAAATCGTGAACAACCAAATACCGTAATCACTTCATGAAAGGTTTATCCTTTTGAAGGTAAAACCATGAATGAAATGAAGAATAGTCTTAACAATAATACATACTTGTCTAAGTAGAGATTCATGAAAGTGAGTGGGAGCACTTAGAATGATGTTTATATTCTTAATTGTTAAGACGAGGTTCAAGAGTAGGTTGGCTTAACTTTGACACAAGGCAAGGGAAAAGGGCAAGACTATTTTGAATAGTAAAGTCAAAACCCAAGCAAGGTGTCGAACCCAACTTTTGACGATTCTATTTTACAATGTAGGACACAAGAAAAGAATCTTCCCAAAGTTTTCTAAAGAGTTAGAAATAGGGTGTAATGTTTCACCCATAAAATCTATATGATCGACATTTATTTTGCTAAATGCAATTTTTGGGTATTAGATACCTATTATGGTTTTCATCAATGTATTCAATGCATATAATAATGATTCGTGCGACGACTAACCATAATTAAATGTCGACCTACAAGGGAAATATAACTATTGTAGTTTTAATTCTATAGAGACATATAAAAGTTATAATGTGATCAATCTAGTTTTGGATTTAGAGGTATACTTTAATAAACGTTATTATGTACATAACCTCTAAATAAAGAATATAGTATCCACTTTTGTGTACGACACAAGTGTTTCACTTTTGTGAATAGAACAAAAGTTGTATCTTTTTATGCCTATACTTGGTCAATGGTTATCCCATACCAATCAAAGGTAATTATATTCTTGACCTAAACTAGTAATTACTTGTCATATAGATTGAAAAAGGCTCAAAATTGGTGACCTATGTCTAATCTTAATTCTGGATTGTGTAGCACATTAAGAGGCTAGTATTAACAACTATCCCTAACCCATCTGATTTAGAATCTTATGGTGTCTGCAAATCTTGTATTCAAGGCAAGATGATTCGTGCCCTTTTGTTGAAAAGGAAATCGAACTAGTAAATTATTGGCCCCATTACATAAGAATACGTGTGGTCCAATAAACACAACCAGAGATGGTAATGATTATTTCACTTTATTTACCAACGATTTAAGTAGATATTATATTTGATTCTACTTAATGAGGTGCTATGAGAAATCTTGAAAAGTTCAAAGAACTTCAATGTGAAGTAGTTAATCACCAAGAGTATTAGACAAGGACTTACAAGTAAATCGTAAATGTAAATATCGAAGTATTGACTTTGATTTTCACCAAAAGTATTGTGAAATAGTTTCACGAGTTAACATTCTCTAACACACATTATGAGATAAGGTGTTGTTGCACAGAGATACAGAACCTTATACGATATGGTTTTGTCTTTGTCAAGTCAAAATGAGCCATTTGACTAACCTTGGGATCTTAATATTTTTGTCTGCTATTTCTTTTCCCACCATATTAAAACACATTAAAAACAGTCTGATTTCATTCCATATACGATATGGGTAGGTAGCGTACCTAATTTATAAGTTATTTGAATGAAACAAGTGCTCAATAATCCCACATTGACCACGAGAACAAAGCGTTTGTGACTCGTGATGCTGTCTTTCAATAAAAATACGATTATTTCTTGATAAGACAGAGTGGGAGAAAATGTTTCAAGAGCCACAAACTGAGCATATGGTTCGAAAAAAGTTTTCCTCATTGCTTGTTCAGTAGTTGGTTCTTCGGACCCTAGGAGGTCAGGTGGAATTTTATCGCTCCTTTATAGTGATGAATTCTAAAATGCGACTTATAAAATGCGACTTATAAAAGATTGTTTTTAGTCCCAACTTCTTGATATGGCTTAGAGTCATACGATTCGTAATGGACTCCATGCATGATGGTCAGGTATGTGACCTGGTTGAAGAAGTACGACCTCTTCAATGTAAATTGATTTTTAAGATCGAAATTTGCATGGATGAACATTAAAATGTTATCAAAGATAACTTGGTAGGCAAAGAGTTTTGCACCAACCTTAATTCTTTAATCCATTCGATATACTTAGCGATTTACAGCATATCATAATAGTATGATGTCAATTGGACTTCAAGAA
>JAIUZE010004745.1:0-49592 GCA_022085475.1 Heliosperma pusillum | reverse complement strand
CCTTTCATTTTATTTTATTTTAATGAAAGCTGCGCCATCTTATAATACAAAACAAAAAAAAAAAAAACAAAAAATAATAATAATAATAATAATAATAATAATAATAATAATAATAATAATAATAATAATAATAATATTTTTGGCTGTATGTGTATAGATGTAATTCCATTTGGCTGTTATGGTCAAAGGAAAATGTCTTTAACTCTTATTCTTGTTGGGACCTTGATCCAAGTACATGTCTCTCCCCAATATGGCAGAGGATTCTAAGAATAAGGGATGAATTCATAATTAAAGTGGGATCTAGAGACGCTGTCCAGGAATTGTTTCAGGCTTGGTTTGTCTCTGGTAAGCTTCCTTTACAGGATGTCTACTATATCTTTCATGGGGCCTGTCATAATCTGCGTTGGATGAGTCCCATTTTAGATCCTATTTTCATCCCTAGACATGGTATTGTTGCTACTATGGCTGCTCAGCGTGGCCTTGCTACTATTGATAATATTTGTAAGCGTGGGATTACTATGGTTAATCGGTGTGTGCTTTGTTGTTGTGAGGCTGAGTCCTCTGACCACATTTTCTTTCAATGTTCTTTTTCCAAGGATCTTATGCAGCAAGTACTTAGCTGGCAGGGTACTTATCGAGCTGTTCTGAGTCTAAAGCATGAGCTCTATAAGCTTGCTTTGTGTAACGGTAAGGGATGGCGGCTGAAAGTGGCTAGATGTTCCTTTGCTGCTGTCATCTTTCATTTGTGGCAGGAGAGGAATTTTCGTGTTTTTCAGGGGTTTCATCGTGAGGTTTCACAGTTACTTCATTTGATTAAATATGAGGTCTGTGTTCGTCTGTATGGTTGGAGTAATGAGTCTGTTCATGCTCCAATGTTGTCTTTGTTCTTAGGGTGAAGTGTTAGGGTGTTTATTTAGTTTCTCTTCTTAGTTGGTTCTTCTTTGTAAGTTTTCTTTTTTCCCATTTTATTAATGAGAACTCTGAATTCTTTCAAAAAAAAAAAATAATAATAATAATAATAAAATAAAATAAAATAAAATAAAATAAATAATAATAATAATAGGCCTTGTCCTGCCTGCTCTCGGGTTTTTGCTGATGATATTTTTGGGGACCACGCGGTTTCTTGTACTGGTACTGTGGGGGTTAAGCATCGGCATAACCTCGTTCGTGACACTTTATTTGACATATGCTATAGGGCTGGTATTTCTACGGGCAAGGAGGTTGATATCGGTTTGGTTGACGGGCATGGCGGGTCTCTTCGTCCTGCGGATTTGCTACTTTATTCCTGGGACAGAGGGCGTGATGTGTGTGTTGATTGACAGGGTCTTCCCCCTTGACTCAGACTGGGATGTCCGATTTTGTGCCGGGACGGGTTGTCGCTGATGCTGCTCAGCGCTAATGTGCTAAGTATGGAGATTTATGCGCGGCTGCTGGCTATGGTTTCCTACCATTCTCTTTCTCTTCGCTTGGAGAGCTGGGCTCGAATGCTGTCGACTTGCTCAACGGATACAGAAATTCTCGGTATCTCAGGATGCTAGGGCTCGGGTGGCCGCTTATATCTTTACTAGGCTTAGTTTTGCTATAGCTAAGGGGGTGGGGGCCCAGATTGTTTCTCGGCTCCCCACCAACTTCTTGTAAACTTTACATTTTATTTTAATGAAAGCTGCGCGCATCTTATAATAATAATAATAATAATAATAATAATAATAATAATAATAATAATAATAATAATAATAATAATAATAATAAGAATAATAATAATAATAATAATAATAATAATAATAATAATAATAATAATAATAATAATAATAATAATAATAATAATAATAAAAATAATAATAATAATAATAATAATATTAATAATAAGTTGTAAACTTGTTGTTGATCTTAATATTATTTGCGATTTATAATATCAAAAAATTTATAAGTAATGATAATAAAAATAATATTAATATTAATAAAAACTTTTAAGTTTAAGATGATTAGAACTAAAGTGAACTTAATTTAATGGAGTTGAACTGAATTAAATGAAACTGAGCTGAACTGAACTGAAATAAACTAAACTGAATAGAGCTAAACTAAGCTGAGTGAAGCTGAATTGAAATGAACTGAGCTGAACCGAACTGAAAGAGCTGAACTTAACTGAAATAAGCTGAAATTAAGTCAGAAAGAACATGACCTTATTTATTGATTACTTGATTGATGTTCCGATTTTTATTTCTTATCGATTGTAAAAATCTGTCTAACATGTGAATTACTGTAGTAATTTGCGGATAAAGATTTATTGTTGAATTTTTTTGGAGCGATCAGATTATATTTTCGGAAAATATTATTATTATTATTATTATTATAAGATCCACCTCCTTACCCGTAGAAATACCAGACCTATACTCGTAGAAATACCAGACCTCGTCCGTGACACCTTATTCGACATCTGCTATAGGTCTGGTTTTCTACGGGTAGGGAGGTGGATATCGGTTTAGTTGACGGACAGGTCGACTCTCTTCGTCCTGCGGATTTTCTGCTTTATTCTTGGGACAGAGGACGTGACGTGTGTGTTGATTTGACTGGGTCCTCTCCCTTGACACAGACTGGGATGACCGATTTTGTGCCGGGCTGGGTTGTTACTGATGCTGCGCAGCGCAAGTGTGCTAAGTATAGGGAGTTGTGCGGGGCTGCTGGTTACGGTCTTACCCTTCTCTTTCTCTTCGCTTGGGGAGTTGGGTTTCTGATGCTGTTGACTTGCTGAAGCGGATCCAGAAATTCTCGGTATCTCAGGATGCTGGGGCTCGGGTGGCCGCTTATATCTTTACTATACTTAGTTTTTCTATAGCTAAGGGGGTGGGGGCCCAGATTGTCTCTCGGCTCCCCACCAATTTCTTGTAAACTTTTCATTTTATATTAATGAAAGCTGCGCGCATCTTATAATAATAATAATAATAATAATAATAATAATAATAATAATAATAATAATAATAATAATAATAATAATAATAGTAATAATAATAATAATAATAATAATAATAATAATGAATAATAATTTTTAGAGAGATGAATTTTCTCTCTCGATAACAAACTCTCTCTATTTGACGCCATTTTTGACGGTTTTTCGACGCCATTTTAGTAGCCCTATGAAGCGCGGTAGAGGTCGACCTCCAAAACTGAGGACACCATTGATTTCCTCTGGTTCTCCTAGTCAGTTTGATGACCATTTGGATGGAAATTCTGCAATTCTTGTTGAAACCCATTTTTCTCCCTCAAGGAAATCTCTGCATTTGAATGATGTCATCTTAAACGCAATCCAATTATCGAGTTCTGGACATTCTAATGGTGTAAGTAAGCTCAATTCTAAAGTTAATCCTGAGGTTCTTGATAATTCTGCTGTTATTGTTCCTGAAATACTTTGTTCTGTACCTGTGAAATGTGGTAATGTTGTTCTGATAATTCCTCTGTTGTTGCTAGTTCTACTGTTCAATTAACAGCGAACCAGAATTTGGTTAACAATGGTGGAATTCCTCAAACTTTAGGTAAGATTACCCCTGTTACCAAGTCTACAGAGAATAATGGAGGCAATAAGAAATGGTCTGATGTGGTTAAGCCTAAAGCTCAGATAGGCATGAATCTGTCCCTACATAATGATTGCCAAAAAGATGGGGATGTTGAAATATGTATTGATGACTTCAAAGATGAACTTCATCTATGGAAATTTACTCTTATGGGTCATGTCATTGGACAGAAGCCCACCTTACAGCAGATGTCTGACTTTGTAGGGAAGAATTGGGGTAGTATTGCAAAGCCTACAGTTCAGTATTTTAAAAAAGGGTGGTTTAGTTTTCGTTTTTCTTCTGAATCTGACATGAACAATGTCTTGAAGGAAGGGCCTTGGAAACTGAATTCTTACTCTCTAATTTTGAAGCAATGGACTCCTTCTTTCTCTACTGTCATGGAGAAGGTGTCAACTATTCCTATCTGGGTCTTGTTTCCTGATCTAGATCCATACCTTTGGTCTAATGTGGTGCTCAGTAAAATGGCTAGCAAAATTGGTAGGCCTATGTTTGCTGATATTCCTACTACTAGCAAGGCCAAGTTGTCCTTTGCCAGGGTTATGATAGAAGCTGATATCTCTGGGAAACTTCCTGAGTTCATCTCTCTGAAGACCCCTTTTGGTCCCTCTCAGCAAAGGATTGTTTATGAATGGCTCCCATTCTATTGTCACAAATGTGGGAAAATGGGTCATTTGGAAAAGTCTTGTAAGTTGAATAAAAAAAAGCCTGCTCAGGTAGGGCTTCAGAAGGCTGTTAAGCCTAGTAATCCTGTTGTCTCTGAGCCTAGGGAGACTTTGCCCTCTGCTCTGAACCTTGTTTCTTCATGCCTGCTAGGTGGTACCCCAGGAGATGATAAGTTGAGGGAGTTTTCTGCTGAGGAAGTTCCCCCTACTCTTGACATCCCTGGAATGCATCAAGAATGCACCAGGATTGTTGAGCAGGAGAGTAATCACATTTCTTTGAGGGGCTCCTCATCTAATATTAATAGCAAGTTAGCTACAGCAAACAGATTCTCTGTTCTGGAGGACACTAAAGATGATCATGGTTCTTTGTCACTAGGTGGTACCTCAACAATTGCTGGGGAACCTTGTACTCTCATGCCAAAAGGCTCATTGCCTTTGCCAGAGGAGTCCAGTTCCCAGCATGTTGTAATGCATCTAGAATGTGACAAAGAGGGAAGGATGCATGAGGCTCAAATAGCCTTGAAGAGAGACTCTGCATCTTGTTCCCTTGATAGTCAATACAAGGATAAGGATCCAATAGTGGAAGGTTTGCCTCCTGATAGGGGTAAATGAAGATCTCTACCTGGAACATTAGGGGGGGTAATGACCCTCTAAAACAACAGGAAGTCTTGGACTTCTTGTGTGTTCATAAATTGGATATCCTTGGAGTTTTGGAAACCAGGATTAAAGAGAATAAAGCAAAAAAGATTATTAAGAATAGGTTCCATGCTTATAGTGCTATATGTAATTACACTCATCATTATAATGGCAGGATTTGGATTCTTTGGAGATCTGCTACTGTCTCTATTACCCCTGTGATAGTTCATTCCCAGTTCATTCATTGCAAGGTCTCTCATCATGCAACTTGCAAGGATTTCTTCTTAACTATTGTGTATGCCAGTAATGATGCTCATGATATGGAGCATCTTTGGGCTGCTCTACACAAAATCAGTCTTAATGTGAATAGTTGGATTCTGTTGGGTGATTTTAATGTTGTTAGGGATGTCACTGAATGTGTGAGTCACACTTCCCTTAATCTGGATGACATACTTGCTTTCAACTCCTGCATCCTTAGCTGTCAGGTTGAGGACTTGAAAGGCATTGGATGTGATTTCACTTGGACCAATAAGCAGGAGGTGGACACTAAGGTTTGGTCCAAACTTGATAGAGCCCTAGTAAACCCTTCTTGGCTCAGCTCTTTTCCTGCTGCTTCTGCAAATTTCTTACCTGCAGGAATTTCTGATCATTCTCCTGTGATTGTTACTTTGATGGAAGACAAGCCTCCTCAAGCTAGGTTTAGTTTTCTAAACTGCTGGGTTGATCATCCTGAATACCATGTTTCTGTTCAGGATATCTAGTCCAAAAATGTTGTGGGTTCTAATACTTTTAAGTTTTTCACCAAACTCAAAAGTGTCAAACATGTTTTGAGTCAGTTACACAGAAAGAATTTCAACAATATTGAGAAAAGAGTTAAGGAAGCTAAGGATAAGCTCTTTGATTGCCAGACTGCCATTCACAATAATCTTCAGTCTGAGAGTCTTCTTCATCAGGAAAAGAGTCTTATTGAATCTTATGGTAATCTCAAAAAAGTGGAAAGAAACATCTTGAAACAAAAAGCAAAGTCTATCCATATTTCTCAAAATGACTCTTCTTCAAAGTATTTCTATGCTCGAATTCAAGAGAGAAAGCACCAGCAAATTTTGGGCCAAATTAAGGATAAACATGGTAATGATAGGCAAGGGTTGGATGATGTTGCCAAGGCCTTTGTTGATTATTATGAAGGTATGCTGGGCAGCACTGTGAATATTTCTCCCCTCAATACTGACCATATCCATTTAGGGGCTTGTTTTCCTTTGAAGGAAGCTGCTCACCTCATCAGACCTATTGAGACTGCTGAAATCAAAGCAGCTCTTTTTGATATTGGATCCAATAAGAGCCCTGGACCTGATGGGTTTTCTTCTGCTTTCTTCAAAGCTTCTTGGGGTTATGTTGGTGAGGATTTCTGCAATGCTGTTAAAGCTTTTTTTAGGACTGGCAGGATGTGTAAGCAGGCAAATGCCACTTTGATCACCTTGATCCCTAAGAAGCAGATCAGCAATTCTGTCTTAGACTTCAGGACAATTTCCTGTTGTACTGTCTTGTATAAGACTATAAGTAAAATTCTCACCAATAGACTTAGACCTATTCTCCCTGCCTTAATTGGGCCTGAGCAAGCTGCCTTTATTCAAGGCAGAAATATTCATGAAAACATCATGCTTTCCCAGTCTCTTGTAAAGGGTTATGGCAGGAAATACTTAACTCCCAGGTGTCTCATTAAAGTTGATATTAGGAAAGCTTTTGACTCTATCCAATGGGGATTTATTGAGAATATGCTGAGGGCTTTGAAGTTCCCTGATCAGTTCATCTGCTGGATTATGGGCTGTATTTCTTCTTCTTGGTTCTCTATAAAGCTTAATGGTTCTGTACATGGTTTTTTCCCTGGGAAAAGTGGCATTCGACAAGGGGATCCTCTTTCCCCTTATCTCCTTGTTCTGAGTATGGAAATCCTTTCCAGGCATCTTAGGACCATCTGCACTAAGCCTAATGTTTCTTATCACCCTAAGTGCACTAAACTCAATTTGACTCACCTAGTCTTTGCTGATGACCTGATGATTTTCACTAGGGGTGATGTTCCTTCTGTTAAAGAAGTCTTGCTTACTCTTGATCTTTTCTCAAGCTGGTCTGGTCTTTCTGCTAACAAAGATAAAACTGATATCTACTTTGGTGGAGTGGATAGCATTGTGAAGAACCAAATCCTCCAAGCTACTGGGTTTTCTGAGGGGGTCTTTCCTTTCAGATACCTTTGTCTCCCTCTAAACACTGCAAAGAATACCTCTGAAATGTATGGTACTTTGCTCACTAATATGCAAAATAATATTCAACATTGGGCTACAGCTTTCTTGTCTTTTGCTGGCAAAGCTCAGTTGTTAAACTCTGTTGTTTTTGGGGTTGAATCTTTTTGGTGTGCTATTGGCCTGCTCCCAAAAGTCATTATAAGGAAGCTTAATAAAATGGCTAAGAACTTATTTTGGGGTATTAGAGAAGGGCAGAGGAAATGGTCTCATAAGAGCTAGGCTAGTATTTGTGCACCATGGATGGAAGGAGGTTTCAACATTAAGGAATTACTTTCCTGGAACAAAGCTCTGTTGGCCAACTGGATTTGGATCCTCAGTGTGGAGTGTCAAGGGATTTGGTATGAATGGAACAAAGCCTACAATTGCCAGGATATTAGCTTCTGGGATATGGATCTTAAGCCTTTTCATGCTGATAGTTTCAAGAGTATAATACATATTAAGAATGAGATACTTTGCAGGACTGGTTCTAAGGAGACTGCTCTTATTTTAATTAATTCCTGGATCATCAAAGGTAGGTTCAGCACTGCTGCTGCCTATGATTGGTTTAGGACTCCAAGGAGCAGCCTGTTTTGGGCTAGGGCTCTTCAGCATAAGAGTATTATCCCTAATCATGGCGGCATTGCTTTCTTAGCTGCTCAAGCTAAGCTTGCAACTGTGGATAATCTTATTGGCAAAGGTTTCTATTTTGTCAATAGATGTGTCCTATGTAAGGGTGCTTGTGAATCTCATCAACATCTGTTTTTTGAGTGTCCTTATGCACAGAACATATGGGAAGGAATGCTACATTGGGTTGGGCATACTGAGGGGAGCACTGATTATGTGCAGGAGCTATCTTGGTCCTCACTTAGAAGGAACAGAAGACATTGGAGAAATGCATGGTATTGTAGTAGTATGGCTGCTGCGGTTTATCATGTTTGGGCTGAAAGAAATATCAGAGTTTTTCATGGGTTTGAGAGTTCATATAGTCATGTTCTACATAAGTTGAAGATGGATGTTAGTATTAGAATGCTTAGCAAGGCCAAGCCTATTCACTATGATCTTATAGTGAACAATCTCAATAGGACTTAGTTTTTTTTTACTTTGTCTTAGAGGCTATTATATTGTATAATCTCTTGTATTTTTTTGTTTCTTTTTCTTGCCCAAGATGGAGGAATGAAAGGATCATGAATTTCTTGCAAAAAAAAAAAAAAAAAAAAAAAAAAATAATAATAATAATAAATAATAATAAAAATAATAAAAAAAATTAGAGAGAAGAACTTTCTCTCTCTAAGCAGGTATTCTCTGTTTTCTCTTCACCATTGAAGTTGATTCTGAAGCTCTAATGGCGCGAGGGAGAGGACGACCTCCCATGATTCAAACCCCAATAGGTTCTACAGCTCATTTGGATGCCATTGGTACTAATTTTGTGGGTAATTCTGCTTCTTTGCCCAAAACCCATTCTCCCTCATATTCTTCGCTTACGTTAAATGATCTTATTGTGGACGTTTTAAATGATTCTTCTTCATCTAAAACTCCATTAAAGTGCTCTTTGAAATCTGTGACACAACTGGTTAATAATTCCCCAAATAAATCAGTTCAAGTTTTGAAGAAAAATCCTGTAATTGTTCATGAAAATGCTCCTGTTATTGTTGCTGAGAATTCTCCTGTTCCAGTGACTATAACTACTGAGAATGTTTCTGTTATTGCTACTTCTGCTTCTGTAGTGGCTAATGTCAATGTGCCTGTGATTGATCCTTCTGAACAATTGTCTAAAACCCAGAAATGGTCTGACATTGTTCAACCAAGAACAAAGATTGGCATGAATCTTTTCTATCATGCTGGAAGTGCAGATTGTAAATATTGGCATCTCTATTGAAGATTTTCAAGAAGAACTAAATCTATGGAAGTTTACTCTTATGGGTAATATAACTGGATCAAAACCTTCATTAAAGATGGTTCAGGATTTTGTCTCTAAATCTTGGGGAGCCATTGCAAAACCTATCGTTCAATACTTTAAAAAATGATGGTTTAGCTTTAGATTCAATTCAGAGGAAGATATGAACAATGTGTTGAAAGGTGGTCCTTGGAAAATGGGCTCCTACTCCCTAATTCTAAAACAATGGACTCCTTCTTTCTCCACTGCCATGGAAAGGGTCTCCATTATTCCTGTCTGGGTGCTCTTTCTTAACTTAGATCCCTATCTATGGTCTTCTACTGTCCTAAGCAAGATGCCTAGCAAAATTGGTAGATTTATGTTTGCTGATAAGCCTACCACTTGTAAGGAAAAGTTATCTTTTGCCAGGGTGATGATTGAGGTGGATATTTCCTCTACTCTTCTTGCTACCTTGAGTATTCAAACTCCTTATGGACCATCTGTGCAGAGGATTGAATATGAATGGCTGCCATTCTATTGCTCTGAATGTGGGAAAATGGGACATAAAACTGTTTCCTGTAAAAAGAATAAGAAGCAGGTTTCTTCTTCTCTTGAAGGGAGGAAGGATCAGCCTTTATCTTGCAAGCTAGGTAATACCTCAGCTGCTTCAGGTTTGGTTATGTCTTCCAACAGAAGTAGTTTTGCTCTTCCTGCAGGATCTCATGCCTCTCCTAAGCCTGCTGAAAAGCACTCAGAATGCTGCAAGATGGATGGGTTGCAACAAGCTCAAATAGCCTTGAAGAAAGCTAAGTTTCCTAACACATCAACAACACCTATTTCCACCTCTAACAGATTCTCTAATCTATCTGAAGTTGGCCCAGATAAAAATGTTACTGATGATATCCCTGACCCTTCTCACCCTCAGTTATGTTTGGACTCTACTGTTGATATGCCTTGTCTACTAGGTGGTACCTCAGAAGTGGTTGCCGCCAAGCAGGTATCCCCTGCACAGCACATCCTTTCTGTAAAGCATCAAGTATGTAGCAAAGAAGGCCAGATAAGGGATGCTCAAATAGCCTTGAAGAGAGGATCCCTATCTGAGTCCGATGATGGTCTACTCTATCAGAAGTATACACCTGATTCATTATCTGCTGAAATCCTTAGGGATTCCAGTCTAGGGGGTTCTCATCCTCTTGATACTCTCTGAATGAAGATTGCTTCTTGGAACATTAGAGGGGGTAATGACCCTCTAAAACAAAAGGAAGTTCAGGGGTTTTTAAAGTCTCAAATTTCGGATATTCTTGGATTGCTGGAAACAAGAATTAAGTATGGGAAATCTGCTAATATCATCAATAATAAGTTCAGAAACTATCAGGTGATTTGCAATTATGAATCTCATTATAATGGAAGGATTTGGGTCATTTGGAATGCTGCAAATGTTTCTATAGTTCCTATCATTATTACTGATCAACTCATCCATTGCAAAGTTACCCATCATGCTACTTGCTCTTCTTTTCTTCTAAGTTTTGTCTATGCAAGTAATAGTGCAGTTTCCAGAAATGCTCTTTGGGACCAGCTTATAAACTTGAGTACTGCTGGTCAAGCATGGCTTCTTTTGGGTGATTTTAATGTGGTCAGAGATGCTAGTGAGAAGGATAGTCATTCCTCTCCTAACTATTCTGATATCCATGATTTTAATACTTGTTTGCTTCAATGTGGAGTGGATGATATTAATGCTTCAGGTTGTAATATGACTTGGACTAACAAACAGGATGCCAATACTCTTGTTTGGGCTAAACTGGATAGAGCCCTTGCTAACCAGGATTGGTACTCTATGGTCCCTGCTACTTCAGCTCAATTCCTCCCTGCAGGGATTTCTGATCATTCACCTGTTCTGGTTTCTGTTTGTGAAGATCATCATAGAGGTAATAGATTCAGCTTTCTTAACTGTTGGGTTAGTCACCCTACCTATCTCACTTTGGTTGAGGAAGCATGGATGATGCATGTGCATGGGTCTCTGATTTTTAAGCTTTTTGCAAAACTAAAAAATGTCAAGCTTAAGCTTAAGGATTTGCATAAAAGGGACTTTTCCAATCTGGCTATGAGAATTGATACTTTTCTTGCTGATCTTTATGCTTGCCAAGATCAAATTCAAAAAGATAGATTCTCTCTTGTTCTCTATAAGAAAGAAAGGGATCTTCTTAAGTCCTATACAAAACTCAGGAAGACCGAGGGCACCATTATTAAGCAAAAAGCTAAAATCAAGCATATTTCTTATAATGACTCCTCCTCTAAGTACTTCTTTGCTAGAATTCATGAAAGGAAGCAACAACAGATTATTTGCCATATTCTTGATAAAGATGGGAATAGATTGCAGGGCATTGAGAATGTTGCTAAGGGTTTTGCTGACTATTACAAAGGTCTGCTAGGTACCCATGTTCCTGTTGAACCCATTGATACTCAGTTTATTCAGCAAGGTTCTCATCTTAGTGATCAAGATATCCCATCTCTGATCAAACCTGTGGAGTTTGATGAGATTAAAAAAGCTCTATTCGGTATTGGTTATGATAAAAGCCCTGGTCCAGATGGATTCTCATCTGAGTTTTCCAAAAGTTCATGGAATATCACTGGGCAGGATTTCTGTAAGGCAGTGCAGGCTGACTTCAAGAATGGCATGCTCAGTAAACAAGCAAACTCTATTATCATTGCTCTTATTCCTAAAAAGAAAGTCTTCAATACTGTTATGGATTTCAGGCCTATATCTTGTTGTACTACCTTCTATAAAACTATAAGCAATATTCTGACTAACAGATTGCAAAATATCCTCCCTAAGATCATTGGCCCTGAGCAAGCTGCTTTCATCAAAGGAAGGAATATCCATGAAAACATCATGATGTCTCAGGCTTTGGTTAAAGGATATGACAGGAAGTTCCTTACTCCTACATGTCTTATAAAAGTTGATATTAGGAAAGCTTTTGATTCCCTGCAATGGGATTTTATCCAAAATATGTTCGAGGGTCTGGGATTTCCCACTACTTTCATTATTGGATTATGGGCTGTATTAGTAGTTCTTGGTTTTCCATCAGACTTAATGGCTCTAATCATGGCTTTTTTTTAAGGGGGAAGTGGTTTGAGACAGGGGGATCCTCTATCTCCCTATTTGTTTGTCATGAGTATGGAGCTGCTATCTAGGTACCTTAGGAAGATTTGTTCTCAACCTGGGGTATCATATCATCCAAAATGTTCCAAAATTGGGCTTACTCATCTCATTTTTGCAAATGACCCCATGATCTTCATTAGAGGAGATGTTCCCTCTGCAACTGCTGCTCTTAACACTCTCACTCAATTCTCAAAGTGGTCTGGTCTTCATGCAAATACTGAAAAAACTGATATCTATTTTGGAGGAGTTTCACCTGAAGTAAAACAGCAGATTCTAGATGCTACTGGATTTACTGAGGGGCAGTTCCCTTTTAGATATCTTGGGATTCCTCTAAACTCTGTTAGGCTCAATGTTGAAACCTATATGGCTCTCATCACTAAGATTCAGAATCAAATGAATCACTGGTCTACTAAACACTTCTCTTATGCTGGCAAAATTCAGCTGTTAAACTCTGTCATCTTTGGGCTTACTAATTTGTGGAGTGCTAATGTTCTTTTCCCTAGGAACATATACAAGATCATTACTAAGATTTGTTGAGATTTTTTCTGGAACTCTGAGGCTGGCAAACATAAACTCATTTTTTAAAAATGGAACAGTTCATGCTCTCCTTGGATAGAAGGTGGTTTTGATGTTAAGGAACTTCTCTCCTGGAATAAGGCAATGCTATCTAAATGGATATGGCTGATTCAGTCAGGACAGGATTGCCTATGGTCTGTCTGGCACAAAGCCTGTCATCTTCAGTCTTTGACTATATGGAAGACTGAATGCAAGGACATCTACTCTGAGAATTTCAGAAGCATCCTTAAGGTAAAAGATGAGATCCTTACTCAAGTTGCTCACCCTAATGCTGCTGACTCTCTCCTTTCTTCATGGGCTCCTCATGGCAAGTTCAACATTAGCCTTGCTTACCATTGGTTTAGAACTAAGAAACAAAATTCTTCCCTGGGTCTCTGCAATCAGTACTAACTTCATTGTTCCAAGTCATAAGATCATTACTTCCCTTGCTATGCAGAATAAGCTTGCCCCCCTTGACAATCTGGCCAACAAGGAGCTGCAAATAATCAACAGATGCATCCTTTGTAAGGCTGCAAATGAAAGCCAAGCTCATCTCTTCTTCAGTTGTGATTTCTCCAAAGAGGTATGGGAAGGACTAACTCAATGGCTCAAAATTGGCTGCAATATTCAAGACTGTAGGCAAATAATCAACTGGTGTGCTCAAAGACCTCATAGAAGACATTGGAAGAATTGTTGGATATGTAGTTGCCTTGCTGCTGCTTGTTTTCACATCTGGCAGGAAAGGAATACTCGAGTCTTTGCAGGATTAGAACATACAGCTCAACATGTTCTTCATCAAATTAAGCTTTATGTTAGCATTAGAATCCTAAGCAAAATACATAAATCAAAGTGTAGAAATGTCATACTTAGTCTTAATGGATTCCAAAGTTAGTTCTTTGGATTTAGGGGTTAATTCTTTGTAAAGAACTTTGTCCTTTGTTTACCCTATATGGATGAATAAGAAGGACTATGCATTCTTGCAAAAAAAAAAAAAAAAAAAATAAAAAAATAAAAAAAAAAAATAATAATAATAATAAGATTGTCTCTCGGCTCCCCACCAACTTCTTGTAAACTTTACATTTTATTTTAATGAAAGCTGCGCGCATCTTATAATAAAAAAAATAAATAAATAATAATAATAATAATAATAATAATAATAATAATAATAATAATAATAATAATAATAATAATAATAATAATAATAATAATAATAATAATAATTATTATTATTATTATTATTTGAAAACGTGCGAGAGAGAGTGTGGGAGAGAGCGATTGGCGATTTAGGGTTTCTGGCTGCTCCAACCTTCCTCACTCAGCCCTACGACGCCTGCCTGTCCTCACGTAGGTCGTCGTTTGTTGCGGGTTTGCGTGTGCGGGTTTGTGGCAGTCGCCTTGTGGTTGTGGTCTGGTGTTTGTGGGTTGTCGGGGTGTTTGTTTCCACCGTCTCCACCGCAGCAGCAAACCAGCCGGTTGTGGGTGTCATTGCTGGCAGTAGCCGTGGCTGTCTTTGTCATGGCAACTTGATCGCGTCGGCGTCGGTTTGTTGTGTCGATGTCGGTTGCATCTTGCTTGGGTATGGATGTGGCCGGTGTTAGCCATCGCTGTGGTGGTGGGTGTGGGTTGTGCTATGGTCTGTGATGGTGGCCGTCCTTTGCCTTGCACGTGAACAGTGTCCATGCGTGTATTAGGGTTTCTCATAATTTTTCATTAGGTTTTATTATTTTCTTTTTCCTTTTCTTTGTCATGCCCGCTACTTTGGTTCGTTTTCATTGTTCTTTTTCGTCCATTCATGAGTGTCCGGATGGTCATGGCAAAGGCCTTACTAAGGCCGCTTGGCAGAAGCATTTTCAGGATCGGCATTGTAATGTTGGTGCTATGGGGCTTACATGTCAAACTCTTACCGATAGTCTGACAGTTTTCACTAATACCGAGATTACTTTGAAGCGTATGGGACTTTGGTTGTGCGGGGAGTGCTTTAAAACTCATACCTTTCGCTCTAGGTGTCGGCATAGTCGGGGTGATATTGTTGCACCACCGGATTGTGGTGATGGCATCGTTAACTTTATTATTTATGGTATCCCCAGACCTCCTGCTCCGTCTCCCTCGGTTCTTTCATCTGACGATGAGGTTGGGTTGGCTCAGTGGTCTATATCTTCTCTTGATCGTTTATTTTCTTTGGGTCTTCGCACCGTGAAATCTATTCCTCCGAAGTGTCGTCTTGGATTTGCTCGGGTTTTGAAGGGGGTCTTGGATGATGTGGCTAACTCTCCTAGTGACCTCTCCTGCTGGGTTCATTTGCTTGTGTTGCCTCTTTATCTGCTTAAGATCTTCGTTCCTAGGAGTAATCTTGAGTGTAGGACTGCTATTAGGCGACAGCGTCAGGAGGAGAGTATTATCAAGGCTATTCTCGCTTGGGGGGTGCCTGGAGGGGGTTTGCAGCTTTTGCAGGAGTGTTCGGCGGAGTCTCCTCCTTCTTTTCATATGGAGGAGGACCTGGATTTGAGTGTGCTTAACCTCCGCCAATGTCGGCGGAAGATTTGTGATGGTCATTATACTGCTGCTGTTAGAGTGCTTTCTTCCTCTGGCGTAGCCCTCTACTCTGATGCCACTCTCGGGGTTTTGCGAGAGAAGCACCCGGTCGCCCCATCTCCTTCCTTGCCTCCTTTGCCTGTGGATCAACATTCTCTTGTTGCCTCTTCGGCTGTGGTTTTGGATATGATTCGTAGTTTCCCACGTGGCACTTCTTGTGGGAGGGATGGGTTTCGTGCCCAACACCTCATGGACTGTTTGAGAGGCGCTGTTGTGGCTATCTCTGATGATCTGATCGCTTCTATTACTAGGGTGGTCAATCTTTTTCTTGAGGACAGATGTCCACATGCTCTTGGTGAGTACATTGCCAGCGCTCTGCTCACGCCGCTTGTTAAACCTGGTGGTGGTGTTTGTCCTATTGCTGTTGGCACCGTCTGGAGACGTCTTATTTCTAAGGTAGGTGCTTCTTTGATTGGTCCTTCTTTGTGTTCTTATTTTGCTGGTCTTCAGTTCGGGGTTGGGGTGTCTTGTGGAGGAGAGGCTATTTTGCATGCCTTGAATCGGTTCATTGAGGCTCGTGGTGGTGATGTGGGGCTTTCTATGTTGCTGGTTGATTTCCAGAATGCTTTCAACCTTGTTGATCGTGTAACCATGGTTCTGGAAGTTCGCCGTCGTTGCCCGATTCTTTCCCGTTGGGTGGAGTTCTGTTACTCTAGTCCTGCCCGTCTTTGTTATGGGGAACATTGTTTGTGGTCTTGTCAGGGAGTCCAGCAGGGTGATCCTTTGGGACCCTTGCTTTTCGCTTTGGTTTTGCATCCCTTGGTGTGCAAGATACGGGATTCTTTTGATTTGAGTTTGCAAGCTTGGTACTTGGATGATGGCACCATTGTTGGGGATACTTTGGAGGTAGGAAAGGTATTGGATTTGATTTTGGCAGATGGTCCTCAGTTTGGTCTCCATCTTAATGTCGCTAAGACTGAGTTTTTTTGGCCTACTGAGGATCCCCGGAGTCGACTTCCTGGTGTTTTCCCCCCTTCTATTGCCCGACCTTTGCGTGGTGTCTCTGTTTTGGGTGGGCCTATCAGTACTTGCCCTAGTTTTGGCAGTGAGGTTGTGGCGAAGAGAGTGACTAAGACCATCGAGCTTATGGATTTGGTTGCTAGGCTTGAGGACCCGCAATGTGAGTTGCTTCTGCTTCGAGCTTGTACTGGTATTTCTAAGCTCTACTTTACCCTCCGTACTTGTTCCCCAGGGATCTTTGGGTCTGTCCATCTTCGTTTTGATACAGCGCTTCGTTCTAGCTTGGAACGTATTGTAACCGCGTCTGGGCCTGGTTTTGGGGATTGGCAGTGGCGCCTTGCCACTTTCCCTTTTCATCTTGGTGGGCTCGGTGTTTATGCTGCCGGGGATGTTTTTCATTATGCTTTTCTGGCGTCCCGTTTGCAGTCTGCTGATTTGCAGGCTAAGCTACTACGGTCTTCTGGTATTGTGGCTGCTGCTCCTACTTTCGACGATGCCTTGCGGGTGTTCTCTGAGACTACAGGTTCTTCCTTTTTACATGATCCTAGTGAAATCGCTGCCCCTAAACTTATGAAGAAACTAGCAGATATATATTTTTTGAGGATTGCTGCTTCTGCAGAATCTGTTTTCTCTTTGACACCGCGTCAGCTTGCGTTGTGGAAGTCTCAGCAGGGTGCCCACGCCTCTGATTGGTTGCGTGCGGTTCCTATCTCTGGGTTGGGTCAGACTATGAACAGGAGGACTTACCGTAGTGTACTGGGGTATCGACTAGGTGTCCCGTTATTCACGGTATCGAGACCACGTTGCCTCTGATTGGTTGCGTGCGGTTCCTATCTCTCGGGTGTTTGTTGATGATGTGTATGGGGACCACGTTGTTTCTTGTACTGATACTGTGGGGGTTAAGCATCGGCATAACCTCGTTCGTGACACATTATTTGACATATGCTATAGGTCTAGTATTTCTACGGGCAAGGAGGTTGATATCGGTTGGGTTGACGGGCATGGCGGCTCTCTTCGTCCTGTGGATTTGCTACTTTATTCGTGGGACAGAGGGCGTGATGTGTGTGTTGATTTGACAGGGTCTTCCCCCTTGACTCAGACTGGGATGTCCGACTTTGTGCCGGGACGGGTTGTCGCTGATGCTGCTCAGCGCAAATGTGCTAAGTATGGAGACTTATTCGCGGCTGCTGGTTATGGTTTCCTACTCTTATCTTTCTCTTCGCTTGGAGAGCTGGGCTCGGATGCTGTTGACTTGCTCAAGCGGATCCAGAAATTCTCGGTATCTCAGGATGCTGGGGCTCGGGTGGCCGCTTATATCCTTACTAGGCTTAGTTATTCTATAGCTAAGGGGGTGGGGGCCTAGATTGTCTCTCGGCTCCCCACCAACTTCTTGTAAACTTTACATTTTATTTTAATGAAAGCCGCGCGCATCTTATAATAAAAAAAATAATAATAATAATAATAACAACAACAACAACTAACAATCGACTGGTTTAGTTTTGCAGTAGACTATTTCTGGAGTGTTGCATTTGGACCGAGTAAGGATGGCGCTCGATCGAATGCCCTCACTCCAGTATTCCACTCATGCTACACCTACACCCAATGCTTTCACTCTTTGACTATATCCTGTCATTCTTTTTCTTTTCATACTTCCATTTCAAATTTCAATAAAATAAAAATCTGGAGTGCTGCATTCGGACTAAGTGGGTGCTACTCGGCCGAGTTGCCCTGTTGTACTCGACTGAGTTACCATGTTGTACTCGACTGAGTGACAACTACTCAGGTTGGATTCTTCACTTTGTTCACTACAAGTTGTGGGTTGCGCGCTTATGTTTGCTTGTTTTCTTTAAAGATTAAGATGGTCAAGAATCGAAGCAGGTATAGTCAACCATCTATGACACCCAAGGATATTGAGAGGTTGGTCGAACTCAATGCGTCACTCAAGGCGGCATTACACAATGTGGGGAAGTCCAAGAAAACAGTGTTGTATGCCGCTACCTTAGGGCAATGCCATTGCTAGGCATAGACCAAAAAAGTATAAGGGTTCGAGGTTGCCTATGCTGTTTGAGGAATGGAATAGGGAGATAGGGACCTTCTCTGAGGTGGTGGGATGTTCGAAGGAATTAAAGGTTGACCAAGCCGTATTCTACTTTATTAGAAAGGCTCGGCTTTGGTGGTACTCTAATAGAGATATGCTAAGGAGGATTTATGATAAATGCGGCCGCCAAAGGAATACGAGCGGGGTTGGATATGGAAGGCTTGAAAGGTGAGATGAGAGAAGAGTTCGTACCCGAGCACGTGAGGAGTTGGCTAAGAGGGGAGTTTGAGGCTTTTAAGATGAGCGAGGGAATGGCGGTGGGACAATGTTATGCTAAGTTCAATGAAATGCCGACATATGCGGAGGATATAAAGTTGAGCTAAGAGATTCTTGTCATGATGTTTAAGGAAGGATTGACACTAAAGACCTTGGAAAAGTTACCTACATGGGTTTCTATCGCCGCGGGGGAAGCCTTTGCAAGCGTCGGTCATGCAGATATGATCTTTGATTTGGTTAAGGATTTGAGAGAGGCTTAAGGAAGGCAAGGAGAAAACAGAGAGTAGGAAAGTGAAGGAGGTGGAAAAGAAAATCACAAGAAACCAAGTTTCTTTCAAGGTTGTGCGTTGCACCAAATTATTATGGGGTGTACCTATAGTCACTAGATGAAGCAGTAATATCTTCAGGAAAGGTTGTGCCTTACACCAAATTGTTTTCGGGTGTACCTATAGTCATTGGCGATGTTGAGTTCTTTGTAGACTTGTTGAACTTTTCATTGGAGAGTTTTGAAAGTATTCTAGGGAGGTATTAGTTAGGCAAGTATAAGGTAAGTATAGATTGTCATCAAAAGGAAGTGACTTTGAGAGGATCTAAAGGGGTGATCATATATTATCAACGGTTTGTGGTTAGGCCTAGGGTTAAGGTCATTACTTTTATAACCTTGAAATTTTGTTTGAGGAAGAAACGACAAATCATTATGTAATGTGCGGGATACTAGAGTAGAGAACTTGAGGGTAATAGACTTACACATCACAAATAAATTTGAGGATGTTATTCTGGGAGAAACATCAAGGTTACCACTTAGGAGGGAACTTTATTTTAGGGTGGAGTTGAAACCGGGAACGAGACCTATTTCTAATGGCCCTTACCAGATGAGGCCGAAAGAGTTGGAGGAATTGAAGAAACAATTGGGAGAATCATTTGAGAAGGGATATGTGAGGCCGAATGTATCCTCATGGGGTGCATCGATGTTTTTTGTAAAGAAAAAGGATGGAAGCATGAGGTTGTGCATTGATTATTGGAGTTGAACCATCTAACGGTGAAAAATAAGTATCCTTTGTCTAGGATTGACGACCTATTTGATCAACTAAGTGTGGTCGGAGTTTTCTCTAAAATTGACTTGAGGTCAGGGTATCACTAATTGATGATTACAAAAGGCGATGGTCCTAAGACGACATTTAGGACAAGATATGGACATTACGAATTTGTACTGATGTCATTTGGGTTGACGAACACACCAACTCTATTTATAGACTTAATGAACCAGGTGCTTAGTCCTTATTTGGATCAATTTGTGGTGGTCTTTATTGATGACATATTGGTTTACTATATGTCTAGAGAGGAACATGAGGAACATTAGAGGTTGGTGTTGATGTAAAATTGTCTAAGTGTGAATTTTGGTTAGAGAAGGTAGCAGTTTTTGGACATGTGATTTCTAAGGAGGGTGTTTCGGTGGATCCTAGTAAAATTGAGGCGGTTGAAAATTGAAGGTCACCTAGGAATATTGTCGAGATCCGGAGTTTTATAGGACTTGTGGGGTAGTATAGGAGGTATGTGAAAAATTTATCTAAGATAGAGCGACAAATGACGACATTAATGAGGAAAGAAAATAAGTTCAAATGGTATTAGGGTGGTGTTCCAAACTTTGAAGGAGCGCTTGACCTCGGCTCATATGTTGGCTTAACTGGAGGGTAGTGAAAACTTTGAGATCTATACGGATGCTTCAAAGAATGGGCTAGGTTGTGTGTTGATACAAAATGTGAAGCCGATAACTTACGCAGCGAGGCACTAAAAATCGCATGAGGAGAACTAGTCAACCCATGCCCTAGAGTTGGCTGCAGTTGTGTTCTTATTGAAGCCATGAAGGCACTACTTATATGGAGCAACTTATAAGGTGTTTACGGACCACAAGAGTTAGAAGTAAATTTACACCCTAAAGGAGCTAAATGTGAGGCAAAGGAGATAGATAGAGTTGATTGGGGATTATGAAATGGAGATTTTTTTTATCATGAGGGGAAGGCTAATGTGGTGGCAGATGCGTTGGCTGGGAAGGTGGTGCACTCCTGGTGTACCACCTTATCACAGCTAAGATTATGGGAAGAAGTAGAGAGAATGGTAATTCACGTGATAAGAGAAGGGGATGCGATTGGTGATTTGACTTTTGAACCAGAATTGTATGATAAGATTCGAGAGAAACAAGTGCTAGATTCCAATGTGGTAGCTTGAAGGTTTGATGGGAGATGGTGCATGCCGGAAAATGATGACCTAAACAAGAAGGTGAAAGTTTCTTAAACTCAATATTAGACATTTCTAATATCATTTTACAATTAGTTTACTCATTTAACTATAGGATATTATTCATGCATAACTAAACAATACAAAAATAAGAAAAAACTAGTTCCTCACATTGATTTGGACGATTTTGGGTACAAGATAGGACTTCTTTCTACTCTTTTTCTTGAGCTAGAAATCAAAGGATGAACTCTTAGTTTCAAATTAGAAACTCTCCAATAAGTTGCACCCAAGACAACTCCCTTTAATCACTATATTAGATACTACACTAGTATAATATAGTAGTCTCCCTTATAATGACTAATAATCTAATTACTACACTTAGTAAACATTATTAGTAAGAAAATGAACTTCAAGTTTATGGTGAAGAACTTCTTAAGTTTTGTAGTGTGAGAAAGAGGAAATAAAGAGAGATAAGCTCACATAATTACTTATGAGATGAATTAATCAATAAGGAGAAAACAACTCTTTATTTAGAAGAGCATGACCGGCCACATGCAAGGGTAGGGTGAGCATGCATTACTTTTGGTCTTAACAATGTAATAGACTAGAGCTAGGCTTAGGTAGGTAATTATTTTGTCTAACTCTCAATTAGAACAACCATAATGACCTAAATCCTACCCTAAAACCTGTGCACCCATGTAAAATGGGTGTCCATTTTATTTTTGCATTTTGTCATTTGTCACATATGTGACATGTGATATGTAACATGTAATTTTTCTTATAAAAGTACATTTAACTAATTTAAATGCAATCTCATAAATGGGTCATCTCATAATTGGTTAATATAATCTACAACAATTTGTAATTATAATTAACCAATTTTTTTTTATCTCAAATGTTTCATAAACATAATGCATTCTTAGTAATATAACAATTAAATTACTAAAATGAATCTTATTTAATCATATTACAATAACATATATTTCTCACTTATATAAACTTAGTTCAATTTAAGGGACTAATTAATCTGTATCGCTATACAATTAATTAATGTCCATGATTAGGGGATTGTCCTTTCTGTGTGACCTCAAGGGATCAACTGATCACCATCGTCATACGACAGTAACGTCAGACTGAATTGAGCCAATCTTTACCGATTAATGTTGACCACTTGACTATAATATTCATTATCCCTTTGTATTCTTATTATTTAGATTTAATTATGTGATCGCACTATCATTGAGGAAACTCACTCCAACAATCTCCCACTTTGTCCGAGACAAGTGTGCGTCACCAACTCTCTTGTCCTATTACAATCTCCCACTCAATGCAAGGTGTCTTGCAGGTCGTACTTGCATTTGATCATATCATGATTGGTTTTCTCAATCTGAAGAGTAACTGTCTGACCGGAATTATCTACCATAAATACCTTCCGAGCGTGGCCACGCATTTTCAGCTTACTCCTCCTCGAGTGGCCTTGAAACTTTAAAACAACCCTGACAAGGGGTGGAAATTCCTATCGCACTATTGCCTTTGAATAGCCACAGCTCATCATGACCCAAAAGATGCCCATTTGACCCCAGTTACGAAGGTCGTAGAGCTTAAAACAAAGTCACTCTGAAACTATGCCACCTTAGGCAAACAGTCTTTAGTCAAAGAATTGACTCAAACGAATACTATAGTAGCTCTTGCCACGACCAGGCTCCAAGAATTGCCAGAACTCTATAAGCGGTCATTGCCCGACAGATTGTCCGTTACAGTTTGTCTATGTGATCGACTGGTCATCCGTTATGACCCTATGGCATTTGAACTTTCCATCAATCGCATCACACTCTAGTCACTTGGAGACGTCACCTCATATAAGAAACTAGGGGCCAATGCTATGTTAATCCAGTCCACTTTAATGGGGTCCAATATTGTCTCTACAACCCATTTGGATATAAAAGCATAAAAACGAGTTTTAGAAACTCAAACGATAAATGTGGTTATCATATATGAACAATCAACACAATGTTTTTGCTTCATATCATATAATCTTAATTTTATTTCGTCCATGACAATTCATGATGATCTTATTAAATGCAATAAAGGCTTGGGCTTGTAAATTGTTTTTTCCTTCCATCACACGTTATTCCTAATAACATGAATTCATCTACATACATGTCTAGATCTCTATCTAGTGTTGGGCTCTTTAACTTGAAAGATGCTCCCACTCGTTATCATGATAACTAATAGGTATTTAGGTGAAAGGATCTATCATTAGTTCCTTGTAAGCCACCTTATCCTCATCATAGTGTACTTGGTCTCTATTTGTAGAATTTATAATGATTGACTCTTCAATCATCCTTTTAGTTATTCGCTTCTTGTATAACAAAGGTACGCCTAGGATTTTGATGAAACCTCATAAGTTTGGAAATTTGGATTAGAATGAATCCCTAGTTCTCCTTGAGAACCCTATGGATGTTCTTGTTGGCTATCCAATGACACTCATGTGGATTGATTTGTTATAGGCTTGTCATGCTCCCAGCATACAATTCATTTAGGTACGTGCATGTAATGGCATACATGATTGGCCTAATGGCGGAACCATTAGTACTCATGTGATCAACAACTCTTAGGTTCAGTGGATAACTATGACCCTTTCGTAGTGATCCCACTTTCATCAACATGAATAACCTATTTAACTTGTTTGAAAATAGATAAAGGATCTTATCGATATAAGACACTTTTCTAAATGCCAAGCTAAAATCTTCTATTCCACAATAAATTTTTATTTTAACATACATGTTGCCCTCTTTAATCCAGTATTAATATCCAACCACTCCTTTAAAAAGGTAATATGAATACGTCATTCACAATGAGTGATACGTTAATTACGTGGAAGATAATTTTTCCCACTCAACTTCATGTCTTTACATGACTTTAACTCCCTCTGAACTTCATGTCGTTACATGACTTTAACTCCCACTGAACTTCATCTCTATACATGACTTTTCGACAATTCGAGTGAAACTCTTCTTATATCTCATAATAGAAAAGACCATCATAACCTCTAGGTATATACCTTAGGCTTGTGTCATGTACACATCCCATTCCAAATCCCTATTTGGACATGTGATTTTGTTGTGTATCTTGTACACACCTACTATGAGGTATCTTACTGATGATATGGATTTAAGCATAGTTACGCATTAACTTAGCTTTTGCAGACATTTTCATGTCTATCCATGCAACTATAATTGGACACCTCCAAATAAAACATCTTTATGTCTATAGAATGATTTATTATTGGACAACTCCAAATACATCATTCCTTTGCATAGATTCCATTTAGTATCATAAGTCTCTTATGTTAGAAAATCAAGTTTTAAAATTTCTAGGTACTTCCACTTCATAGATCATAATCTTATTATATCAAGAACATTTTCTTTTGGTCTCGTCACTAGTCTAAGGATTCACCTAAGAACGATTTCTTTTGGTTTCCTCACTAGTCTTGAGTCTAACCTAAGAACATTTTCTTTTGGTCTCCTCACTAGTTCCTAACTAGTTTTACGTTGTGGCTTATTTTCTCCCACTCTATCTTTAGAAAAATACAACTATTTTCTTTAAAGATAGCCTTATGAGCCACAAACAATTTTGTACTCATACTCGTGAGGGAGGTAGAAGTAACACAACATGACCTTAAGTGATCTAATAAAGACTTTATTGTAATGACATCGAATCTTAGCTTCGAGATATACTAATTCTATAAGCTATAGAGGTGGACTCATATTCATGTCAAATACTATCTTTATAAGTGGTGTGGCCAATTGGTTTGGTAGATATCCTACTTTGAGTTCAATAACTCGATTTGACTTAACAATTGATCTTTCAAAAGTAGAATCAAATTCTTAGTTTTTGAACTTATTATAATGATCCAATCATCATAATAATAATATGATCAATTTGAGTCGATACAATTTATGTTATAAGTGTAAGTGGTGTATAATGACAAGTTTTTAGAACAATAAAAGTTTCCATGAACCGAGTGACATGGGTTGAAAACCAAGTCACCAAATATTCAATTACAACAAATTGTTCTTGAAAATAAAGATTCCATGTCCAACAAGGCAATAGAAAATGTTCTTAACAACCATAATACAATAAAAAGGGGAGACAATCTCGAGGCCAAGCTTCCTTAGGTCTTCAACCATGGGTGGCTACCTTATCTTCCCTTGAAGAGCCTCTTTAGGCTTGCTTGCCCTTGCCCTTATCCTTGCTAGGATGCCCTAATTACAATTAAAAAGGGTAAGAATCACAACTCGTATCTATATACTAAAGTTGAGATCATAACATAAATGATAGGGATGAAAAATTACCAACTGAAACAATCTTTCCAGCTTTAATATCTCCTAGATATTTAGGGCAATTTCTTTTCCAATGCCATATGCCATTACAATAATGGCATTTGTCCTCATAGGAGGCACCCTTCTTGGGCTAAGGTGAGCTATTCTCAATAGCTTTTCCCTTGACTTTGTAGGTGTAGGTCTTCTTCCCCTTGCTAGCACTTTTCTTGAACTTCCCCTTACTCTTGCTATTAATATGGAGCACATCCTTGGAGGTGCTAACATTTAGCCCCATATCTCTCTCGGCTTGCACAAGCATCTTGTGCAATTCATGGAGAGAGGTTTTCATGTTTTGCATATTGTAGTTTACCCTAAACTGCACATATGCCTTGATTTTCCCCAAGGAATGAAGTACTCGATCAATAACAAGTTGTTCGGGAATGGTCACCCCTTGAAATTTAAGAGTCTCAACATGCTCAATCAATTTGATTACATGAGGGCTAACCTTTTGGCCCTTTTTTAGGTTCATGTCAGAAAAACGCGGAAGCCGTCTCATATTATATGATCATAGGAGCTTGTGAAAAAATGGTCACAAGCTTTGTATAGATCCCATATACGGTGCTCATCTTTATGGCACTCCTTTGGAGATCGGCCACCATCGAGAAGATCAAAACATTTTTTATCGCGGCGGACTCTTTATGGTAAGCCTCATAGGCTCGCCACGCGCCGGCGGTTGACCTTTTGTTAGGTGCAGTGGGAGAGGCCTCGGTAAGGTAACGAAGCTTGTTGTCACCCTCCACGGCCAAGCGGAGTTGCGCATCCCAATCGGCGAAATTAGCGCCATTCTTTTCTAACTTGCAACGGTCCATGAAGGATCGAAGCCATGAGACATTCGTGAGAGTTGGAGCATTGGTGGTGGTGGATGAATTAACATTTGCCATTGCGAATAAACAATATTAACTACAAATTTTAGACATAAAAGAAATGTCAACATTTATCATTTTAAATACTTGTAAACATTTTAAATAAGTTTTAACATTTAAATAGTGACCTCTACCCAACTATTACAAATGATTCCGAGATCCAAATTCATATCAACTTGGGCACGGTGAGCCGATTCATCCCTCATTAACATAATTCGGTGGATTAACTCTTTAATCGATTCTACATTAGAACTCTCGGTCGATAATATTACATTAATATTTATCTTAAGCTCGAACACATGCGGCTACGGTCGCGAATACTTCCGTTGAGCTCAATCCAAATTTCGAAGTAATAACCTTTATTTGTGACAACCCTCGCGAATGCGGAAGTATAAAACAAACAAGCATGTGAATTATATAGCGGAAATAAGAAGTTTTAAAACCTTTTATACATGCAAGGAAAGAATACGAGGAGTGTCAAATATTACAAACTAAAGTACGAATTATACTACATCAAGAGACGAAGTCTCTCCAAAATGTTAACAAGTAAAAGTGTTTAGCATACAAGCTAAAATCGTCTAGAGGTGGTTTAATCCAGGGACAACGCCCGCTAGCTCACACCCGAACCCAAAATGTCAAGCAAAAAGCCATCCAATCAAGCAACCTGTTCATCCATGAAAAACATGAACGCCACAGTCAGTGGGGAGTAACTCCGGATTCTCCCAGCCATATCACATTAAACGTACATAAAAGGAAATACAAAAGTAGAAGCATGCATATATAGATATACATGTGAGATACGATAAGGATAGATAGGCAATTCAATATATAATGACAAAAGCATATGGAATACAAATCCGAATCCATCATGTTATACAAAGACTCGGGGAAGACACTCTTAGGCAACCGAATACGCTTACTAGGGCTTGCATCTCACCGTTAGCGGTATAAGTTTGATAAGATTGAGACTCGACAAACAAACCAAGCCAAGTCATGCGATGATCACAATGAATCCAACATATTATCATCCATTCACGAACCCATACATTGACGGTGCCCAATCATGCAATGGCCATGAATAATATCATGAAATCACGCATTCAAAGACGACGGTGCCCAATCATGCAATGACCATGAATAATATCATGAAATCACGCATTCAAAGACGACGACACGACGACATCTCTCACGGTAAATGAAACGCACTAGCATCGTGTACATGGCAAGTATGATTATGGGCATCCACGGGAGAAAAGCCTTCCCTGAACGCATACACGATTCAATCCATTTCCTATATGTAGACTAATTTCCTCCTGGTAGAAACGATAATTAAACGGCTCCTAATCTAAACCTGGCCAGATTCTCGGAATCACATTTTCCGTTTCGACATGCAATGACGTTTCGCATCCAAGACTCGGTCTTACAATGAAAACGCCGAGTACCCCAAATTCGGTAGATCAATTCACGAAAGAGGCGGAAAAGAGCTCAAGCCTCATAACAAGCGGTACGCTACCTGCAAATAACACCACCTCGCAAGTACACAACATTTGACGGCCGGGTCGATCAACGCATAGCGTTCAACTCCCAACAACGTCGTCGTATGCCCACTAACACATGCATTTAAGCAGTAGGATACCTCTCCGTTCCGACATTCCAGCCTTACGAACGGGAAGGTAACCAAGGGAATGAGAGTACAAAGCACAAGATAAAATAGTGCTCAAACCGTAACATTTGTAAAAACTGACTGAAAGTGGGACATAGCAAAAACCGTCACAAAACATGTGATACAAGCGAAGGAAATATCATATATCCAAAACATGAATATTATAAGTCGCTACGTAAAATTATACGATAAACGAACGATTAGAAATATTATAAATGAAAACCGTAAACAACAATTACAAACATCTTCCAGCTGGTGCCAGCCGGTCAGGCTGACCGGCTGCCGGTCCACCGGTTCAGGCCATTAGTCAATACGAAAAACCAAATGAATTGTCAGTGTGTCCCAGCCGGTCAGGTCGACCGGCTGCCGGTCGACCGGCTGGGACCAAAGGGTCATATGAAAAACAAAGGAAGAAAAGGGGGTGTCTCAGCCGGTGGTCTGACCGGCTGCCGGTCGACCGGCTGAGCCCAACCTCATAATCCAAAATCACGTAAAAATGCCAAAATATACAGCAGGTGCCCCAGCCGGTGGTCTGACCGGCTGCCGGTCGACCGGCTGGGGTCCAATTCATACGAAAATCCCATTTTTGCCTAAGGAACCAATTTCAATTATCATCCAATATTATCATAAATCATTCATACTCATATCAATACTCAATAAACAACATCCATCAACAACAACACAAGTCATAAGCTTACTAACTATAATCTAAATACGGTTTCTATCCTAGAAATCACATAAAACACGTAAATGATATCGAGTAACCCTTCACCGTTACCTTTTTGCGTCTTTAAACGGTTTCTAAACCTTCCTAGCCTCCACCTACATACAATTAGATAATAAAAGATGAATATCATTCACCTAAAGAAAGACGGATAATTTAAAAAGCGAGAAAGACGGTGATTTTAATATCAAAACGGATAGAGGAAGGTAAGGGGAGAAGAATAAGACGAACTTACGAGAATTTCAACAAGAAACGAAGAAGATACGACGATTCAAAGATGGATTAAAATTGGAGGCAAGGTTTCTTAAGGAAGAAGAAATGGTTTTGGTTTGTGTTGAAATGAATTAGGTTAAGGTTAGGAGGGAGTATAGGTAAAGGGTGAGTGGGAAAAGTCAACGAAAGTCAAAGGCGACTCAAAAGTCAAGAAAAGTCAAACTCGCCTTAAGACGGGATTCTCATGGAATCTGCGGAAATTCCAAATACGAACTCGGAAATTCTAAATTCGACTCGAAACATTAAATTCTAAATTAAAACTTAAATTTGCTGAAAAGTATCCGTAAAATATTTTCACTAGAAAAATAGGGTACATTTCCGGGTGTTACAATCACCCCACCTTTTAAAAAGTTTCGACCTCGAAACTTGAGAGTAGAAAATAAAAGTATCAAGGACAAGAATCGGTTTTCAAAATTAATACGAAAACTTTTAGAAGGGAAACATTTATAAAATGATGTTCTTCTCGAAAAAGTTTTAATTAAATTTTTCATAAGTGAGAAACTTTATTTACGAATCATAAGAGTGCCCGTCGTGAACGAGAACTCTAGCTATCACAAATTAAATCAATGCCGAAACAGTGAAATCGAAAATCAAAACAAGTGTTAGTAAGTGCAAGATTAGTCACCAGACGTCTCCAATGACAAGTCTAAACATCCAACCAAACACAAAATCCAAATATAAAAGGGAAAGAAATCTATTTTCTCCAAAAGAGGGTACACAAATCATCTTTAGACTATTTTAAAAAGTTAAATTAGGATTACGATATGGAGATTGGAAAGTTTTCTCAAGGATAGAATCAAAATAAGAAGACATTACACGAACTTAGAGCGAACTCGAACATCGACATCACAAATCGCGATGCCAAGAGGTACGTCCACACGAGTAAAATGGACTAAAAAGGGGAAGGATTGAAAAGTGGCGGATTGAGTAAGGATCAATTTGAGGGAATAGAGAGGAATGAACCACAATGCTATCTTCCATCTATGAAAATTCAAATGTCGATCGCAACTCGACATCACTTGTGACAACCCTCGCGAATGCGGAATAATAAATCAAACAAGCATGTGAATTATAATGCGGAAATAGGTAGTTTTTAAAAACTTTTATACATGCAAGTTAAATAAAACGAGGTGTGTCAAAATATTACAAACTAAGAACGGAATATACAATAAAGAGACGGGGTCTCTTAAAATGTTAGCAAAGAACAAGTGTTTAACCAAAACTAGCTACTATCGTCTAGAGGTGAACTTTCAGGGACAACGCCCGCTAGCTCACACCCGAACCCCAAAATATCGTATCCAAAAAGTCATCCATAGCAAGCAACCTGTTCATCCATGAAAAACATGAATGCCACAGTCAGTGGGGAGTAACTCCGGGTTCTCCCAGCCATATCACATCAAACGTACATATACGGAAATACGAAAGTAAAGTCATGCATATATATATATACATGTGAGTTGCGATAAAAATAGATAGGCAATTCTATAGATAATGATAAGATCACGTGGGAATCAAATCCGAAACCATCATGTTATTCAAAGAACTCGGGAAAGACACTCTTAGGCAATCGAATACGCTCACTAGGGCTTGCATCTCACCGTTAGCGGTATAAGATTGATAAGATTGAGACTCGACAGACAAACCAGTCAAGTCATGCGATGATCACTATAAACAACATATTATCATCCATTCACGAACCAAGACATTGACGGTGCCCAATCATGCAATGACCATGAACAATATCATGAAATCACGCATTCAAGAACGACACAAGACGACAACTCTCACGGTAAATGAAACGCACTAGAATCGTGTACATGGCAAGTATGATTAAAGGCATCCACGGGATCACATTTCCCTGAACTCATACGCGATGCTTACATTTCGCCTATGTAGACTCTTTTCCTCCTGGTAGGAACGATAAGGCTCCTAATCTAAACCTGGCCAGATTCTCGGAATCACATTTTCCGATTCGATATGCGATCACGTTTCGCACCCAAGACTCGGGCTTAAATAATAATAAATGCCGAGTACCCACATTCTCGGTAGATCAATTCACGAAAGAGGCGGAAAACGAGCTCAAGCCTCCTAACATGCGGTACGCTACATGCAAATAACACCACCTCGCAAGTACACAACATTTGACGGCCGGGTCGAACACCGCATAGCGTTCAACTCCCAACAACGTCGTCGTATGCCCACTAACACATGCATTTAAGCAGTAGGATACCTCTCCGTTCCGACATTCCAGCCTTACGAACGGGAAGGTAGCCAGGGAATGAGAGTACAAAGCACAAGACAAAATAGTGCTCAAACCGTATCATTTGTAAAAACCGACTCAAAGTGGGAACATACCAAAAACCGTCACAAAACATGAGAATATGGAATCATATAAGTTTAAATATGATAAACATGAGTCAATACATGATACATAATCATTAGAACAAGTTTATGAAGCATAATGAATAAAAACATAGATCACCTCTCCAAAACAACGTTGTTTGGAAACCAACGAAAACAAGGGTCCACTTCAAACGGTCATAACTAGAGTTCTAGACATGGGAATGCAGAAATTCAAAGTGGAGGTGATAGCTTAACCTCTTACGGTTCCAACGAGATGTCACACGCTCAAAACAAGCAAGTAACGAAGGAGATATGATCATTTTACGAAAAGGGGTCAGTGCAGGAAAAATTCTGTTTCCAGCGGGTGACGCGGCCTGCGTCCTACGACGCAGCCTGCGTCCCCCAACGCAGCCTGCGTCCTTCACGGGACTCAAGGACAAACAAAAATCAACATGTTATCAACAACAAAAACCTCATTTATCATTACAAATCATCAATTCTCATATCAATTAACAACTAACAACATCCATCAACAACAACACAAGTCCTAAGCATACTAACCATAATCTAAATACGGTTTCTATCCTAGAAATCACATAAAACACGTAAATGATATCGAGTAACCCTTCACCGTTACCTTTTCGCGTCTTTAAACGGTTTCTAAACCTTCCTAGTCTCCACCTACATACAATTAGATAATAAAAGATGAATATCATTCACCTTGAGAAAGACGGATAATTTAAAAAGCGAGAAAGACGGTAATTTTATTACCAATACGGATAGAGGAAGCTAAGAGGGGAAGAATAAGACGAACTTACGTGAATTTGAGCGAGAAATGAACGAGTTATGACGAATCTAAGCTTGGAAGAAATGGAAGCTAGGTTTTTGATGGGGTTTTCTAGTAAAGAAGAAAGAGTTGAATTGTGAGAATGAATTAGGTTAGGGTTTGAGGGAGTATATGTAGGGTGAGTAAGTGGAAAAGTCAACAAAAGTCAAAGACGGCTCAAAAGTCAAGAAAAGTCAAAGACGACTTAAAAGTCAAGAAAAGTCAAAGACGACTTAAAAGTCAAGAAAAGTCAAAGACGACTTAAAAGTCAAGAAAAGTCAAAGACGACTCAAAAGTCAAGAAAAGTCAAAGGCGCCTTAAGACAGGATTCTCATGGAATCTCGCGGAAATTCCAAATACAGACTCGGAAATTGTAAATTCGACTCGAAACTTTAAATTCTAAATTAAAACTTAAATTTGCTGAAAAGATTTCGTAAAATATTTCTACTAGAAAAATAGGGTACATTTCCGGGTGTTACAAGCATGCTCATCTTCGGACTTGGAGAAAATAAGAATATCATCAATGAATACCACCACACACTTGTCAAGATACTCACTAAATGTGCGGTTCATCTGATCCATAAAGATAGCGGGAGCATTCGTCAATCCAAATGGCATTACTTTAAACTCATAATGACCATACCTCGTACTAAAAGCGGTCTTTGGAATATCAACATCTCTAACTGGAATTTGATGATAACCCGATCTCAAATCGATCTTTGAAAAAGTAGAAGCACCCTTTAATTGATCAAACAAATCTTCAATTCTTGGTAAAGGATACCTATTCTTGATTGTAATCCGATTCAATTCACGATAATCAATACACAACCTCATAGAACCATCCTTCTTCTTTACAAAAAGAACGGGAGCACCCCAAGGATAGGCACTTGGTCGAATAAAACCCTTTTCTATCATATCATCTAGCTTCTTCCTTAATTCTTGCAATTCGGACGGAGCCATACGATAAGGAGCTTTGGCAATTGGACCAGAACCAGGAACAAGATCAATAGAGAATTCAACATCACGCTCGGGAGGAATCCCGGGCAAATCTTCGGGGAATACATCGATGAATTCTCGAACAATAGGCACATCTTCAATACTTGGCAAAGAGGTATTTGAAGAAGTCACAACACACAAGAATGCTTGGTGACCTTTTCTAACCATACTTACCAACTTCAAAGCAGAATTTATAGACACACCTTTACGGGGGTGAGATCCCTTATAGGTTATTCTAACACCTAAAGGACTCTTTAAGAAAATCTTTTGATCACGACACTCGAAACTAGCATGATACATAGCTAACCAATCTATACCTAATATAATATCAAACTCTCCTAGAGGAAACTTAAGGAGATTTGCGGGAAAGATAGAACCCGAAATAGAAATTGGTACATTTGGATAAAGAGTAGAACAAGAGATAATATCTCTGGATGGTAAGGATATGGAAGTATCCTCACTATATGTAGGCTTGATAGATAATTTACTAGCATAGGTTGATGACACAAAAGACATAGAAGCACCGGTATCAAAAAGAATAAGACACGGTTGCTCTAAAATTAAAAACATACCCGTAATGATCTCGGGATGAGCGTCGGCTTCGGCACGACTCATGACAAAGATTGAACCCTTAGGTTTAGGAGGAGGAGGAAACTTTCGGTCGGGGCAATCCTCATAACGATGACCACCCTTTTGACAGAAGAAGCACACATAACGACGGCTGTTACAAGACACACCGGGATGGAATGGTTGTCTACAACGGTTACATTGACGACCCTGAGCTTGAGCTTGAAGAGTATAAGGCCTATGAGCCACATTTGAAGTAGCTCTAGGAATAAAAGGAGCAGGATTCCTTGAATAGGCATTGGAAGGAGGATTAAATCTCCTCTTGCTAGCATAAGAATTAGAAGGAGACGGAATAAATGGTCTCTTCCCAAAAGCATTCGGCCTAGGAGCACAGGAAGGAGAGGGATTATTCATTGAAGCTTCATCTCTAATAGCCTTCATTGAATTCTCCGCTCATAAGGCATCATCATAAAGGTCTCCAAAGGAATTGGTATTCCTTCTCACCTTACTTTGCAGAACGACACTCAACTTGTTACGGTAATAGAATGCACGGTCTTCATCATCTCGAATGAGCCTCGGCGCAAAATGAACCAGCTTATTAAACTCCGTAGTAAACTCTTGAGCTGATAGGTTGCCTTGTTTAAAATCGATGAACTCTTTAAGCCTTTGCTGTTTACGCTCTTTAGGATAAAATCTACCCTCCAAAAGAGCTTTAAAGCAAGCCCAGTTAAAGTCCTCTTCAAGAATAGCAGTGGCACTTGTGATAGCCCACCAGTTGTCGGCTTCCCTCACCAGAAAGTGCTTTGCGATCCTAACCTTGTCCTCTTCTCGGACTTGGTATAGATCGAACTGCTTTTCCATCTCACGGAACCAATCGGATAGCTCCATAGGGTCCGGTTCTCCACCATATGGTACGATCTTACTTCTAGCTATCTGTCCAGCTACCCACGCGTAGCCACCTTGGTGGTTATCCTCCCTTCTAGGGGGAACTTGGTTGGCATTAGCTAGAGCGGCATCTTGCTGATTTTTCAGCACTTGAGTAAGAGCTTCTATCATAACATTCTCATCTAAACGTGGTCTAACCATCTTCATAAGAAACAAAAACAAATTAAGTTACTCCTATCAATTAGCATAAACAAATAGACTACCAATAAAGTCCTTAACTTCTACCCAACTCTCATTTATTATTTTTTTAAGGTCAAGTAGTTTAAGTTAGGGTTCACGTGTGTGCGTTGGGAGCGATAAAAAGCTCTGATACCAAATGTGACAACCCTCGTGAATGCGGAAATATAAAACATACAAGCATGTGAATTATATAGCGGAAATCGGTAGTTTTAAAAACTTTTATACATGAAAGTTAAATAAAACGAGGAGTGTCAAAATATTACAAACTAAATGCGGAAATACAACAAAGAGACGGGGTCTCTTAAAATGTTAGCAAAGAACAAGTGTTTAGCAAGACTAGCTAATATCGTCTAGAGGTGAAAACTTCCAGGGACAACGCCCGCTAGCTCACACCTGAACCCAAAATAGTCAAAAGCAAAAAGCCATCCACGCAAGCAACCTGTTCATCCATGAAAAACATGAACGCCACAATCAGTGGGGAGTAACTCCGGGTTCTCCCAGCCATATCACCTTAAACGTACATATAAGGAAATACAAAAGCAAAATCATGCATATATAGATATACATGTGAGTTACGATAAAAATAGATAGGCAAACCAATATAAAATGATAAGATCATATGGAAATCAAATCCGAAACCATCATGTTATTCAAGACTCGGGGAAGACACTCTTAGGCAACCGAATACGCTCACTGGGGCTTGCATCTCACCGTTAGCGGTGTAAGATTGATAAGATTGCGACTCGACAGACAAACCAAGTCAAGTCATGCGATGATCACAATAAATCCAACATATTACCATCCATTCACGAACCAAGACATTGACGGTGTCAAATCATGCAATGACCATGAATAATATCATGAAATCACGCATTCAAAGAACGACGACACAAAGACGACATCTCTCACGGTAAATGAAACGCACTAGCACCGTGTACATGGCAAGTATGATTAACAGGCATCCACGGATAAGCATTTCCCTGAAATCATACACGATGCTACATTTCGTATATGTAGACTAATTTCCTCCTGGTAGCACGACGATAATAATACGGTCCTAGTCTATACCGGGCCTGATTCTGGGAATAAACGTGTTCCGATTCGACATGCGATACAAATTTTGCATCCAAGACTCGGTCTTACAATATATATGCCGAGTACCCCAAATTCGGTAGATCAATTCACGAAAGAGGCGGAAAAGAGCTCAAGCCTCATAACAAGCGGTACGCTACATGCAAATAACACCACCTCGCAAGTACACAACATTTGACGGCCGGGTCGATCAACGCAAAGCGTTCAACTCCCAACAACGTCGTCGTATGCCCACTACACATGCAATTAAGCAGTAGGATACCTCTCCGTTCCGACATTCCAGCCTTACGAACAGGAAGGTAGCCAAGGAAATGAGAAAACAAAGCACAAGACGAAATAGTGCTCAAACCGTATCATTTGTAAAAACCGACTCAAAGTGGGACATAGCAAAAACCGTCACAAAACATGTGATACAAGCGAATAAAATATAATATATTCAACACAATCATATTATAAGTCACTACGTAAAATTATACGTTAAATGAACCATCGGAAATATTATAAATGAAAATCGTGAACAAAAATCATAAACATCTTCTAGTAGGAGCCAGCCAGTCAGGCTGACCGGCTGCCGGTCCACCGGCTCAGGCCAATGCCTCATACAAAAACCAACATCAAACTTCAGTGTGTCCCAGCCGGTCAGGCTGACCAGCTGCCGGTCAACTGGCTGGGACCAAAGGGTCTTTTGAAAAACAAAGGAAGGAAAGGGGTGTCCCAGCCGGTGGTCTGACCGGCTGCTGGTCGACCGGCTGAGCCCAACCTCATATTCTAAAATCAAGTAAAAATGCCAAAATATACAGCAGGTGCCCCAGCTGGTGGTCTGACCGGCTGCCGGTCGACCGACTCAGGTCCCTAGTGCACGAAAATGCCTTGTTTCACCAAGAATCGACTTTTGATAATTATCGACTATCATTCTAATTCATCAATCCTCATGTGAATACTCAATAAACAACATCCATCAACAATAATACAAGTTATATGTTTACTAACCATAATCTAAACACGGTTTCTAACCTAGAAATCACATAAAACACGTAAATGATATCGAGTAACCCTTCACCGTTACCTTTAAGCGTCTTTACTAATCGTCAAGCTCCTCTTCAATTAGAAAATAGTCTTTGTCGGGATCTTGGAGGTCACCACCTACATATAGATCATAAAAGATGAATGAAATTCATCTTGAGAAAGACGGAAAGATTGAAAAGCGAGAAAGACGATGATTTTAATATCAATACGGATAGAGGAAGGTAAGGGGAGAAGAATGAGACGAACTTACGCGAGTTCTATCAAAGAACGAAGGAGATACGATGTTTAAAAGATCGAAAATAAAGAGGGAGGCAAAGTTTTGAGATTTCTTAAGGAGGAAGTAATTTGGTTTGTGTTTGAGTAATGAATTAGGTTAAGGAGGGAGTGAGAGTTGTGTAAGGCAAAAGTCAAACAAAAGTCAAACTCGCCTTAAGACGGGATTCTCATGGAATCTCGCGGAATTTCCAAATACGAACTCGGAAATTCTAAATTCGACTCGAAACAATAAATTCTAAATTAAAACTTAAAATTGCTGAAAAGTATCCGTAAAATATTTTAAATAAAAAATAGGGTACATTTCCGGGTGTTACAGTAGGTGCCTATAGTGCAAGGTATAGAGAAACTACCAGGATCCTTCAACTTAGGAGGGGACTTATTTTGCAATAACGCACTACATTCGGCGGTGAATGCGATGATTTCAACATCATCCAGAGTCCTCTTCTTTGTTAAGATATCCTTCATAAATTTCGTGTAAGAAGGTATTTGAGTGATTAATTCAGTGAAGGGAACCGTTACTTGGAGGTTTTTGACAACTTCCATGAATTTACCGAATTGGGTTTCCTTATGATTTCTCCTCAAACGCTGGGGAAATGGAACTTGGATCTTGATGGGTTCCTTTTCAAGTTCATCCTTCTTTTTAGATTTGTCTTCCGCTTCCTTAGCGGTGGATGGTTGGGTTTCTTTTTGGCTTTCTACTTGTGAAGGCTCAACTGTTGGTTCTTTGGGTTGCTGAGGTTCCGTATAAGTGGTACCACTCCTCAGGGTGATAGCATTTGCGGTGTCCCTCGGTTGTTCACCATGAGGTGGGAGTTGGCCTTGTTTTCTTTGGGTAATAGAGGTAGCCAATTGGGCCATTTGAGTTTCAAGAATTTTGATGGCAGCATCTTTGGCTTGATCACTCTTTTGAAATTGAGCAAACGTTGAATCTTGTTTTTGAACAACTTGTAGAAGCATGGATTCAATTTTGCTCAAACTTGAGTCATTTGGTTGGCCTTGAATTTGAGGTGGTTGGTGTTGATTTTGGTATGGCTGATTGAAGTTAGGTTGGAATGAAGGTCTCTGGTTTTGAAAACCAGGTGGATTGTAAGGCTTTTGTTGGTGTGGAATGAATGGTTGTTGAGTTTGTTGGTGGGGATTTTGAACGTTGGTACTTTTCTAGGACAAAAATGGGTGGTTTTTTGTGTTTTCGTTATAGAAGTTTGAGAAAGCGTTGCCTTGCCTATATCCTTGATAGGCATTGACTAGCTCTATTGAACTTCTACAATCTTGAAAACTATGCCCTGCAATCCCACATGTCTCACATACCACTACGTGGTTAGTGACGTTGATATGTTCCTTGGATTGGGAAGAGCTTCCTACTTGTTGCTGCAGAAGGGCTAATTGGGCTTCCAGGAGTGCTACTTTACTCGAATCATCCTGCTTGGCTTTTAGCAGAATAGCACGCGAGTTGCTATACTGAGAATCGTGGATTGCCATTGACTCGATAGTCGCACTAGCTATCTCTACATCGATTTGATCGAAACGACCATTGTTAGCGGAGTCGAGGATACGACGCGATTCGCGACAACAACCGTTGTAGAATGTGATAGCCAGGAACCATGAATCAAGGCCATGATGAGGACATTCTCTTTGTAATTCTTTATATCTTTCCCATGCCTCATAAAGGCTTTCGTCGCCTCTCTGACGGAATCCAGTAATTTGACTTCGTAAGAGCGCGGTTCATTCCGGTGGGAAGTACTTTTGATAGAAAGCAAGAGCTAGACCATCCCAATCAACTATTCCTAGGGCAACTCGGTCAAGACTATTAATCCAAAGTTTTGCCTTTCCTCTTAAAGAGAAGGGAAAGAGCATTTCCCTAATCTGTTCTTGGGATACTCCAGTTTGTCTAATTGTGGAGCAATAGTCACAGAAGTTTTGGATATGAAGGTTGGGATCTTCTGTGGCATTGCCTCCAAATTGATTTCTTTCTATTAAATTGATGAAGGCAGGTTTGATTTCGAAGTTTTGAGCTGTAATTTGATGTTTAGCGATACCCTTTGGAAGTGTATCTGCAGTGGGTTTAGAATGGTCGGAAAGTCGAACCATTTTTGGTTGCGAAGATGAAGATGGAATGTTGGTTGAAAGTTGATTGAATTTTTGAAATGGAGAGTAAAATGGATCTTCTTCTCCTTCAAGATTAGGTAAGATATCCGTGTATTTCTCACGAATACGATCTAAACTTGAAGTGTCAGAAGCTTTTGAAATTTCGTTAAATAGCTTTAATCTCCTACGCAGAGTTCTTTCTAGTTCGGGGTCTAAAGGAATAGGGGTCCCTAGTCTAGAAGATCTAGGAATAAGATAGAAAAGCTAAGATGAAAGATCAAGAGAGGTCTAAAGGAATTTGAGTTCCTAAAGACTAGATAAAACTAATCGTGATAGAAATCACAATAAAAAGGAAAACTAAACCGTGCTCCCCGGCAACGGCGCCAAAATTTGATCAGGCCTGTCGCAAACCCGATGCAAAGATAAATTACCCAGACTAGGCTAATAACAAATTAATGTAATTAGGGAAGTAGGGGTCGATCCTCAGGGAGATGGTGTTTCCTATGGATTGTGAATCGTCTCGCAATTGAGTTTTATCTAATGATTTTCTGGGTTTTGGATTTTGTGATGTCTAAACTAATAAAGAACATAAATAAAAACAAAACAAACTGAAATGGAAACGATAAAGCAGATAATAAATTAACAATAATGAGAAGCATTTAGGGAAGTAGGTTCACACATGTAGATTTATATATGGATGAAATTGGATTTAGGATATGCAAATAATTCATTGAGCGTTCGTAAGAATGGTGTGTTCATTACAATCATAGATCAGATGGTCTAGCAGGCTTTTAGTGCGATTTACTAGGTCTTAATCCACCATGTCACGCTTTGTCTATTCAATTCCTTTATATCTACCTTGGTAAAGAATTCCATACTAGTCAATGATTGTGATCAAGAATCGTCAACTATCGTTAAAGTCCAAACATGCATAGACACAATGTTTTAAAAGCACAATTTCCTTTCTCCAATTATCATATTTTAATCAATCTAAAATGGCTACCCTACACCCTAGAAAGGTGACTACTCACTCATGGTTGTGTTGATATTAACAATGAAAGTTAAGATAAGCATATTTAAGTGATTTTGACAATAATTTCGACTCTCTATGTGGCGATAATAACGACGCTATATGACAATCTAAGAAATGAAACTATGATTATAACAACGTAAAAACGAATCTAAATGATACGAATGGAAAATATTAATCAAATGGAAAACAATAAAGATCAATAAACAAAGGATAAATTAGGAGTACCTAGGTGACGATCAACGATGAAAGTGATGACAATAATAGAAATCCTTCGCATAGAAATACCGTACTTTGTATTACAACTCTTGAACCCAACTAGTAGATACAAAGATTGAAACTCTATTTGAACTATTCTAATGTTTTGATATGAAATAGACGAAAGTAAACTAGAACAAAAGACAAAAATAGAAGAGAATCTAAACTAAAAAGACTAAAGCTAAAAAGAAATATAAGACAAGATTGTGTAAGAAAGTGTATGATGGATGTATATATGATGAAAGTGTATGATCCTTGAGCATCTATTTATAGTATTAGGGTTTCGTGGAGAAGAGGTCGGGCAATAAATACATAGGTCAAAAATAGGATGAAGGAGCCGCAATGCTTGGAGCAGCAGGAATACCCGATCGGGTACACCACTTACCCGATCGGGTAAGTCGTCTTCTGGAAGCTCTTGACTAACTCTTCAATTTCCTTCGCTTTGACTTGACTTACAACATCCCCCTTGACTCTACAACCGGGTTTGTTGCTTGGATATGATGTAAAGCGATGAATTCCCCCGTCTAATTGATTGGTCTTCCGACAACTACAAAACCTTCTTTGCTTCTTTTCTCCCTTAAGTTAGTGAACCTTCTCGAAATGCCTTACACACGGTCAAGCTTGCATCTTCAAATCGTCGGGTTCTAGGCAAATGCTCGGAAATATAGAAAAAGGGCGTAGAAACGTCACTTTCCCTACAAAACAAGTTAGAACACAGGAATTCGCCTAGAAGACGATATTAGCTCATAAAATGGCTTAACAAAGCACAAATGACAAACAAAACCGAGATAAAGTGGGGGTTAAAATCATACAAATATTCACTTATCAAACTCCCCCAAGCTAAACCTTTGCTTGTCCTCAAGCAAACATAACAAACAATACCAGGACAAGGCTGCAAGCATTGGCTACTAGACCATCAAGAAACAAATCTCAATATAAAGCTTTGAAAACATAATGAATCATAACCCAAAAGCAACGTGGGCAAGAATGATACATAAACATGGCTGAGATTTACATAACGGCGTAGCACAAAGAATTTCAGTACAGATTTTCGGCTCTTGCATGATCTTTTGACAAATGGACTCTCACGGCACACTCGAACACTCAATGTGTGCAAAAAGGTGATTTCTTTATGTGTAAAATGTTTTTGAGACACTCACCTATCTACGACTCATGAAAATGTGTCCGCAGTCTAATATGGTAAACAATTCAAAACACAAGTCAAAGATCACAATGCACATAGAAAAGAAGCCGAAAAATGAGAAGAAGGCTTTGGGAAATGGGTGAAAGGTGGACAAATAGTTATGGTCATGTGAAAGTTAGATTGAGCTAGCAACTCACCAATGATAAATGAATACTCAATCCAAACTTTCGGTTATTTCCCACAAAACGATCGATGAAGCCTGAAGTAACAATTTGGCTTATTTTACACGAAACACAAGGGTAAACTCCTTCTGAAAATTGATTTGACTTTTTTTTTTAGAAGATATTCACAACTTCTTCTTTTCTTTTTCGATTTTCTTTTTTTCATTTTTTCTTTCATTTTTTCCATTTTCTCTTTCTTCTTTTCTGAACACAACTTCACTTCTTGAACTTTTCGTTTTCCCAATTCACTTTGACAGATAAGAACAAATCTTCTCAAAAGAGCACCCACACACCATAGTCTTGCTACTAGCTCAAAAGGTAGGCAGTTTTTATTTGTAGCTATTATTTTGTAAAGCACTTGTATGAAGGGGCTAATTTTGAAGGGCAAATTAAAGTAAAAAGGCTTCAAATCTTAGTGAATCATGAATGCAATGCTTATAGAAATGAAGTGAGAACCATACTTATGCGTTTTGACATAACACACATCACAAGGAGAACTACACACACCTAAATGAGACTGGGTATGGATGTACCAGTCTAAGGAGGTTCTACCTTACAATATATGTAGTTTGCCAAATGTCAAGATCAAGCGTACTCATCTATAGATTCGTTCTATGCCTACTGTGTACAAGACTTCCCCATATATGCACAATTCAATGAATATTGAATCATTATCTTTTGAAAGCTCTAAGTTTGGGAAATGTAACATGATAGCATAGTAAACAAGCAAGCAAAGCATGAAAAGAATTCAATTGTGTTCAAAAATTTTTAAATTTTCTCAAAAATCTTCTATTTCTTTTATTCAAAATTAGAAAAATAAAGCTAAAATACAAAATGGGAAATACGCAATCCCTCCCCCAACCTGAACATCACATTGTCCTCAATGTGAGCACAAAAGCTAAATATGCAATGAGATGCTTAATGGGAAGAAAGGAAAAATGAAAGAAGAATGAAGCTTACTAGTCAGCGCGGACTCCCCCAAGCTAGTCTTTTGGACTTGACAAGGAAGGTCGTCAGAGATTCTTCAAAAACTCTTTCATCTGCAAAGAAATCTAACAAAACAACGTAAAAGGGGAAAACAAAAATAAAAATGGACGCTCCGTATAGACAATATCTAAACATCCGATGATAGAATTGCTATAGAAGAGTTTCAGTCTGTGTCCATTAACTTTGAATTTCTCACCATTGCTAGTCATGAGTTCCACATAGCCGTATTTCCTTACATATGAGACAGTGAATGGTCCAGACCATCGGGAACGAAGTTTTCCTGGAAAGATTTTCAGACGGGAGTTGAAAAGAAGTACTTGGTCACCGACATTAAATTCTTTCTTAATTATCCTCTTGTCGTGCCAACACTTTGTTTTCTCCTTATAGATCCTAGAATTCTCATAAGCTTGCAAACGAAATTCCTCTAGCTCATTGAGTTGCAAGAGTCTCCTATCAGCGCTAAGCTTTGTGTCTAAATTTAGCTCTTTGATAGCCCAGTAAGCTTTATACTCTAACTCGACAAGAGGATGACAGGCCTTTCCATAAACCAATCGATAAGGAGATGTTCCAATCGGGGTTTTGAAAGCCATACGATAAGCCCACAAGGTGTCATCGAGCTTATTACTCCAATCAGTTATAGATTTTGAGACTACTTTCTGAAGAATTGTTTTCAACTCTCTATTTGAGACTTCTACTTGACCGCTGGTCTGAGGATGGTAGGCTAATCCTCGTCTGTGATACACACCATATTTAGCAAGCAGAGTGTCTCACTGCTTCTCTCTAAAATGAGTTCCTCGATCACTAATCACGGCTCTGGGTACACCAAAACGTGGAAATATGATCTTCTTAAATAGCCGTATCACAGCTCTAGCATCATTAGTGGGAGTGGCGATTGCTTCTACCCACTTGGAAACATAGTCAACAGCGACTAAGATGTAACGATTTCCGTTAGAAAAAGGGAATGGTCCTTGATAGTCAATACCCCAGGCATCGAATATTTCAACTTCTAATATGCCGTTTTGAGGCATCTCATGTCTCTTGGATATTTGACCCATTCGTTGACAAGCGGCACAAGCCATAACAAAATCTTTTGACTCTTTAAACATCGAGGGCCAGAAAAACCCAGATTGTAAGACTTTGGCTACGGTCTTGGACGGACCATGATGACCACCATAAGCAGATGAGTGACATCCTTCTAAAACTCCTTTAACTTCCCACTGAGGGATACACCGTCTATAAAGACCATCTGAACACTGCTTAAAAAGATAAGGATCATCCCAAACGAAGAATTTTGCATCATGCAAAAATCGTTTCCTTTGGTTATAAGAAAGGTCAAAAGGTAGTTGTCGACTGACAAGAAAACTGGCCATATCAGCATACCAAGGAGAAGAGTCAGTAATTGCCATTAATGAATCATCATCAAACGAATCACTAATTGGTGTTGGCGTTCCTATTTCAGTTACTCTTATCCTTGAAAGATGGTCAGCGACTACATTTTCTGCTCCTTTCTTATCCCGGATCTCTAGATCGAACTCTTGAAGGAGCAAGATCCATCGGATAAGCCGAGGTTTTGCCTTTTTCTTTGAAAGCAGATATTTCAAAGCAGCGTGGTCAGTGTAAACAATGACTTTCGATCCTATAAGGTAAGAACGGAATTTGTCTAAAGCATAGACAATGGCAAGAAGTTCTTTTTCAGTGGTGGCATAGTTGATTTGGACAGGATCTAACGTTTTACTAGCATAGTAAATAGCATGAAAGAACTTTTCCTTTCTTTGCCCCAAAATAACTCCAACGGCGTAATCACTCGCATCGCACATAAGCTCAAATGGAAGATTCCAATCAGGTGACTGGATTATAGGTGCGGTGATTAGAGCGCGTTTGATTTTGTTGAATGCCTCAAGGCATTCCTTCGTGAATTTAAATGGCGCATCCTTAAAAAGGAGCTCAGTCAGGGGTTTGGCTATTTTAGAAAAATCTTTAATAAACCGTCGGTAGAAACCGGCGTGGCCAAGGAAACTCCTGATTCCTTTAACATTAGCAGGTGGTGGCAGTTGTTCAATAACTTGGATCTTAGCTCGATCCACTTCAATACCTCTTTCAGAAATGATGTGTCCTAAAACTACACCTTCGTTCACCATGAAGTGACACTTTTCCCAGTTGAGAACAAGGTCGACTTCTTCACAGCGTTTTAGCACTTTCGACAGATTTGTCAAACAATTATCGAAGGAAATGCCATAGACGCTAAAGTCGTCCATAAATACTTCCATGATGGTCTCAACGAAATCAGAAAAGATACTAGTCATGCAACGCTGAAAAGTTGCGGGTGCATTACACAAGCCAAATGGCATTCGGCGATAAGCAAAAGTGCCATAGGGACAGGTGAAGGTGGTTTTTTCTTGGTCCTCAGGGTTGCGGGTGCATTACACAAGCCAAATGGCATTCGGCGATAAGCAAAAGTGCCATAGGGACAGGTGAAGGTGGTTTTTTCTTGGTCCTCAGGGTGGATAGGAATTTGGAAAAATCCTGAATAACCATCTAAATAACAGAAATATTTGTGGCAAGCTAACATCTCTAACATTTGATCAATGAAGGGCAGAGGATAGTGATCTTTTCTAGTTGATTGATTCAACTTCCTGTAGTCAATGCACATACGCCATCCCGTCACAATCCTTGTGGGGATGAGTTCATTCTTCTCATTCTTGACTACTGTTGTTCCTCCTTTCTTGGGGACAACTTGGACAGGGCTAACCCATTTTGAGTCAGAAATTGCATAAATTATGCCAGCATCTAGCAATTTCAGAACTTCAGTTTTAACTACCTCTTGCATGTTTGGGTTAAGACGGCGTTGACCTTGAACACAAGGTCTTTGGCCTTCTTCTAAGTTAATTCTATGCATGCAAAAGTCAGGGCTTATGCCTGTGAGGTCTTCAAGTTTATAGCCTATTGCCTTTTTATGTTGCCTCAAAACAATCAATAGTGAGTTTAACTGATTTTCATCTAGAAGAGCACTCACTATGACCGGGCAATATTCAGACTCATCTAAAAAAGCATATTTTAGATTTGAAGGAAGAGGTTTAAGTTCAGGTTTATGTACTTCTGCCTTGGCAGGAGCATCAATTAAGCTTATGAACTCCTCAACTTCTTCAGACGGTATCTCTTTACCAGTCAAGTCTCTTTCCAGCTCACTGATCTCAAAATTATCGTTCTCAGAGATATCCTCTAACAATAAAATTGCTTCTAAAGGATCCCCAATTATTGATGGGTACAGAGATTCATCAATGATTGAGTCGACAATGTCAAGAAAACAGCAAGGCTCTTCAAGCATAGGGCTCTTCATTGCACTGTTTAAGTTGTAGGTGACTTTATCATCACCTACCTCTAATGTCAATTTTTCATTCTTGACATCGATTACTGCTCCCGCTGTGTGTAGAAATGGCCTTCCTAGAATGATAGGGATTTGCGAATCTTCTGCCATATCTAACACTATAAAATCGACTGGAATGAAAAACTTCCCTACTCTAACAGGTACATCTTCTAAAACTCCCATAGGTTATTTTAGAGAACGATCTGCCATTTGCAGGGTGATACTTGTGCATTTCAGAATTCCCATATTCAATTTTTCGCAAATGGAATAAGGCATAACGCTTACACTAGCACCTAGATCGCATAAAGCTTTATCAATAGTGTAGGTGCCTATAGTGCAAGGTATAGAGAAACTACCAGGATCCTTTAACTTAGGAGGGGACTTATTTTGCAATAACGCACTGCATTCAGCGGTGAATGCGATGATTTCAACATCATCTAAAGTCCTCTTCTTTGTCAAGATATCTTTCATAAATTTCGTGTAAGAAGGGATTTGAGTGATTAATTCAGTGAAGGGAACCGTTACTTGGAGGTTTTTGACTACTTCCATGAATTTACCGAACTGGGTTTCCTTATGATTTCTCCTCAAACGTTGGGGAAATGGAACTTGAATTTTGATGGGTTCCTTTTCAGGTTCATCCTTCTTTTCAGGTTTGTTGTCCGCTTCCTTAGCGGTGGATGGTTGGTTTTCTTTTTGGCTTTCTACTGGTGAAGGCTCAACTACTGGCTCTTTGGGTTGCTAAGGTTCCGTATAAGTGGTACCACTCCTAAGGGTGATAGCATTTGCGGTGTCCCTCGGTTGTTCACCATGAGGTGGGAGTTGGCCTTGTTTTCTTTGGGTAATAGAGGTAGCCAATTGGGCCATTTGAGTTTCAAGCATTTTGATGGCAGCATCTTTGGCTTGATCACTCTTTTGAAATTGAGCAAACATTGAATCCTGTTTTTGAACAACTTGTTGAAGCATGGATTCAATTTTGCTCAAACTTGAGTCATTTGGTTGGCCTTGAATTTGAGGTGGTTGGTGTTGAGGTTGATTTTGGTATGGTTGATTGAAGTTAGGTTGGAATGAAGGTCTCTGGTTTTGAAAACCAGGTGGATTGTAAGGCTTTTGTTGGTGGGGTATGAATGGTTGTTGAGTTTGTTGGTGGGGATTTTGAACATTGGTACTTTTGTAGGACAAAAATGGGTGGTTTTTTGTGTTTTCGTTATAGAAGTTTGAGAAAGCGTTGCCTTGCCTATATCCTTGATAAGCATTGACTTGCTCTATTGAACTTCTACAATCTTGAAAACTATGCCCTCCAATCCCACATGTCTCACATACCACTACGTGGTTAGTGACGTTGATATGTTCCTTGGATTGGGAAGAGCTTCCTACTTGTTGCTGCAGAAGGGCTAATTGGGCTTCCAGGAGTGCTACTTTACTCGAATAATCCTGCTTGGCTTTGAGCGGTATAGCACGCGAGTTGCTATACTGAGAATCGTGGATTGCCATTGACTCGATAGTCGCACTAGCTATCTCTACATCGATTTGATCGAAACGACCATTGTTAGCGGAGTCGAGGATACGACGCGATTCGCCACAGCAACCGTTGTAGAATGTGATAGCCAGGAACCATGAATCAAGGCCATGATGAAGACATTCTCTTTGTAATTCTTTATATCTTTCCCATGCCTCATAAAGGCTTTCGTCGCCTCTTTGACGGAATCCAGTAATTTGACTTCGTAAGAGCGCGGTTCGTTCTGGTGGGAAGTACTTTTGATAGAAAGCAAGAGCTAGACCATCCCAATCAACTATTCCTAGGGCAACTCGGTCAAGACTATTGATCCAGAGTTTTGCCTTTCCTCTTAAAGAAAAAGGAAAGAGCATTTCCCTAATCTGTTCTGGGGATACTCCAGTTTGTCTAATCGTGGAGCAATAGTCACAGAAGTTTTGGATATGAAGATTAGGGTCTTCTGCGGCATTGCCACCAAATTGATTTCTTTCTATTAAATTGATGAAGGCAAGTTTGATTTCGAAGTTTGAGCTGTAATTTGAGGTGTAGCGATACCCTTTGGAAGTGTATCTGCAGTGGGTTTAGAATGGTCGGAAAGTCGAACCATTTTTGGTTGCGAAGATGAAGATGGAATGTTGGTTGAAAGTTGATTGGTTTTTGGAAATGGAGATGAAAAAAGATCTTCATCTCCTTCAAGAGTAGGTAGAATATCCGAGTATTTCTCACGAATACGGTCTAAACTTGAAATGTCAGAAGCTTTTGAAATTTCGTTAAATAGCTTTAATCTCCTACGCAGAGTTCTTTCTATTTCGGGGTCCAAAGGAACAGGGGTCCCTAGTCTAGAAGATCTGGGCATAAGACAGAAAAGCTAAGATGAAAGATCAAGAGAGGTCTAAAGGAATTTGAGTTCCTAAAGACTAGATAAAACTAATCGTGATAGAAATCACAATAAAAAGGAAAACTAAACCGTGCTCCCCGGCAACGGCGCCAAAATTTGATCAGGCATGTCGCAAGCCCGATGCAAAGATAAATTACCCAGACTAGGCTAATAACAAATTAATGTAATTAGGGAAGTAGGGGTCGATCCTCAGGGAGATGGTGTTTCCTATGGATTGTGATTCGTCTCACAATTGAGTTTTATCTAATGATTTTCTGGGTTTTGGATTTTGTGATGTCTAAACTAATAAAGAACATAAATAAAAACAAAACAAACTGAAATGGAAACGATAAAGCAGATAATAAATTAACAATAATGAGAAGCATCTAGGGAAGCAGGTTCACACATGTAGATTGATATATTGATGAATTGGATTTAGGATATGAAAATAATTCATTGAGCGTTCGTAAGAATGGTGTGTTCATTACAATCATAGATCAGATGGTCTAGCAGGCTTTTAGTGCGATTTAATAGGTCTTAATCCACCATGTCACGCTTTGTCTATTCAATTCCTGTATATCTACCTTGGAAAAGAATTCCATACTAGTCAATGATTGTGATCAAGAATCGTCAACTATCATTAAAGTCCAAACATGCATAGACACAATGTTTTAAAAGCACAATTTCCTTTATCCAATTATCATATTTTAATCAATCTAACGTGGCTACCCTACACCCTAGAAAGGTGACTACTCACTCATGGTTGTGTTGATATTACCAATGAAAGTTAAGATAAGCATATTTAAGTGATTTTGACAATAATTTAGACTCTCTATGTGGCGATAATAACGACGCTATATGACAATCTAAGAAATGAAACTATGATTATAACAACGTAAAAACGAATCTAAATGATACGAATAGAAAATAATAATCAAATGGAAAACAATAAAGATTAATAAACAAAGGATAAATTAGGAGTACCTAGGTGACGATCAACGATGAAAGTGATAACAATAATAGAAATCCTTCGCATAGAAATACCGTACTTTGAATTACAACTCTTGAACCCAACTAGTAGATACAAAGATTGAAATTCTTATTGAACTATTCTAATGTTTTGATATGAAATAGACGAAAATAAAC